>JAZBGW010001845.1:0-13608 GCA_037464815.1 Mylabris variabilis | reverse complement strand
AATTTCCCCCGCCGTTTTGACGTCACCACTAATGAGGTCCATTTCATTTTTTTTTAAACACCTGCTAGATTATTTTGATTTTAAGCATTTGCTTGCTTTTTAGTTATTTTTATTGTGAAATTTAGAAAATTTTTATTTAAATTGATGATTTTTTTTTTCGAAAAAATAAATATTTTTTAATTGTTGTATCTTAGCGCCTTCTATTATGAAATATACGAATTAATTTTTTTTAATTAAAATACTTATAAAATTGTTATTTGTTATGTTGTGAATATTTTGACCGTTGTACTTTTATTAATTTTATTTTATTTTATTGTAAGCATTTTTGTTCTAATAATATGATTTATTTAAATTTTTAATTATTTTAAAAATTCAGGTTAGGTTCATTTGTTTTTATTTACATATACGGCTACTGTGATTAGATTATTTCAACTTTCACTTTTTCTTATTATTTAATGATAATTAGCTCAAAAGTCGTTGTTCTGTTGGCTGTATAAACTATGAACTTTCCATTTAACCTTCAGCCAATTCCTTTCTATAAATATTTCAATAGAAATTTTATATTTGTGCGGTAATGTCGATACCTACATCTAGCAGGTATTTTTCATGATTTTTTTCCGAAATTCTCATCAATATAAGCAAAATTTGTTAAATATTTGTTTTGTTGCAGTGTTGACTTATTAACCAGATCAGAAATCATGTTATTATCACGGATAAAAGTGGTAAGTAATCCAATTTAAATTCAATATGTTATCATTAATTTTCCTGTGCTTCCAGTTAAATCAGAATAAATTCCGTAATATCATCGATTTATTCAACAATCATCATCATCGTATTAAATTCTGCAACGTTTCCGCAAATGAAGTAACATTACCAAAACTACCCGTACCTACATTGGAACAAACATTGGAGAAATATTTCAAGAGTGTCCAACCATTCTTAATGAGCAAAGATGATTGCAAGCGTACCCGAGGTGTTATTGAAGATTTCAAACAGAATTCCGGTCAATTACAAGAATTGTTGGAAGAACGTGCTAAAAAATACGACAATTGGTTATCGGATTGGTGGTTGGAGATTGCTTATTTAGCATATCGTGATCCAGTTATGATCTATTCCAGTCCTGGTTTAGTATTTCCTTCTCAAGATTTCCAACAAGATGAACAGAAACAATGTGAATACGCAGCGAAATTAATTCTAGCTGCTTTAGAGTATAAAAAATTGATTGATAGTGGTTGTATGCCGGTGGAACGTTCAGGTGAAGATCCACTCGATATGAATCAATACAATAAAATATTTGGTACATGCCGGATTCCCGGTCTTAAAATTGATCATTTAGAATATAATCCACAATCTACACATATTGTTGTAGTTAAAAATAATAATGTAAGTCGTCTTCATTCATTATTTTTTTTAAGCATTAATCAATAGTCGTTGTAGTTTTTTAAAGTTGACGTTACTGATTCGAGTGCTGGTCAATTGATGAAGTGCTTAGAAGAGATTTCAGGGCAAGCCCAAGAAACTGGAGTGCCTATTGGTATACTAACAGCAGACGATCGCAATTCTTGGGGGAGATCTTATCAAGATCTCACAATAAGTCTCTATTTTTGACTCATGACTATTCTATTTTAATTATTGATTTGTTATAATTTTAGATCCAAAAAATCTACGTTCAGTTCGTGCGATTCAAACTTGTCTATTTTTGGTATGTTTAGATAAACCAATAACTGAAGCAACAGAGTGCCGGCGTTCTAATGATAGTAAACAAACAATTCATGGTGGTGGTAGTTCAGCCAATGCAGCGAATCGTTGGTATGATAAAACAGTACAATTTATAATCAGTTGTTGTGGTACAGTTGGTTTAACATATGAACATTCACCTAGTGAAGGCCAACCTATTGCTGTAATGACCGATTATTTGATTGATTACATGTAAGATTACAAATTTACACATGTATACAAATTAATTTTTGTAATTATTAGAGAAAATGCAACTTGTGGTGGTGGTGGTAAATGTAAGCCATCATTAAAATATGAAAAATTGGAATTTGAAGTCAATGATAAGATAAAACAGGGGATTGATCATGCCAAAACGACTGTGGATAAGTAAACTCAAATCAATTTAAAAATCAACGAAAATTCTCAAATTACAACTTACAGATTGGTGGAGAATTTCGATATGAACGCTTTCCAATTCCAACAATTTGGTAAAGAGTTTATTAAATCGCAAAAATTAAGTCCTGATAGTTTCATACAGATTGCAATTCAATCGGCTTTTTATCGTTTACATCGTAAACCTGGTGCACATTATGAATCCGCATCTCTAAGGAAATTTATCCATGGACGTACAGAAACTATACGTTCGTGTTCAAATGAATCCATCAATTTTGCAAAAATACTACTAGAGAACAACACAGCAAATAGCGATAAAGCTGAAGCATTAAAAGCTGCTGTTGTTGCACATAAAAACTACACGATTGATGTAAGACTTGCAATAATTGATTGTAATTTATCAATTTTCAAATCCATTACAGGCATTAAACGGTTGTGGTGTTGATCGTCATCTATTAGGTTTAAAATTGATCGCTATAGAGAATGGTTTACCAATACCTGCTCTGTATAAGGACCAATCATATCTGAGGAGTACGCATATGAGATTATCAACGAGTCAAGTGGCAACAAAATGTGATGCTTGGATGTGTTATGGTCCATTAACACACGATGGTTACGGTTGTTGTTATAATCCACGTCCTGATGATGTAAATTTCGCTGTATCAGCATGGTTGGATAATTCAGAAACGGATGCGAAAGAATTCCGACAAGCATTAGAATGTAGTTTAACTGAAATGCAACAAATTCTTGCCACAAATCAAAAATCAAAATTGTAAAAATTAAACCGGTAGAGGGTTGTAAATAAACAAAAAAAATCAATAAAATCTTGCTTCTCAATTCTTAAACTGAATTATGTAAATAGAATAAAGGTGGTGGAATTAAACACGTCTTGTATCAGATAAGACACGGACAATACAACCAACACCACCAACATTATAAACTTTCTCGTGCCATACTAATAAATGTCCACTACTGCCTTCTGATGGATTTTCAAAACCACGATAGATATATTTCATTAAAACATCAATTAAATCCGGCGATAGAGAATTAACAGCTTCCTCAATTTGGGATATTTTAATCGATAATAATACACGTAACGTTAAACTTAATGCATTCTCCTACAAGTAATAAAAGCGTTGGTAAATAATACAGTAATTGTTAAGTTATTATAAAATTCACCTTAATTTGTTGATTCTTACTGCCCATTGGGGCATTACTTAATACTGTTGTTAATGCAGCTATGTGCTTTCCTGTATGTTTAAATTAAGAGAAAATCTTACAAACTATAACCGATAATATAAGAGAGCCAAAAAAAGGATATTTTTGTAATAAATTATTAACTTCAGCCTCATCCGGTCCAGTCGGCCCACCCTGATCACCATCATCCTCTTTAAAATTGTCTTCACAGTATTGATCGACGTCGATCTTACGAAACGCAGAACTTGATGTATTCTTTGCCATCTACACAACTATTTTTGTACGTTTTTTTATTTATTTTTGCTTAATTTGAATCTAAAAATAATAGTAATTTTGAGCAACACAACACCCAATTTGAGGTTATAATCATACAAGATGACGTCATGTACTAGTACCAACCTAGAAATTCCCCTAAATCTTGTTGTAATATATTTAAGGTTGGTTACACTTTCAATTATGGATAATTTTCAATTATTTAAATTAAATTAAATATGCATGTTTTTTTCTTTTCTGTAACAATTTCTTCTATTCTTTTAGATAAATTTGGAAAAAAATGAACACAATCATTTAAACATACCGAAATTTTCAACTGTTTTAGTAGTGTCGCCAATCATTCGAAATTCCCTAAATTTAAAACTTTGCAAAACAAAATTATTCAAAAATATGTAAAGTTAAGAAAAATAAATTTTGAGATAGGGCATTTTATCGGCAAATATAAATGCTGTAAAATTAGCTTGATTGAAATCGATTTTTTTAATCGGCGACGTCACAAAGTGTTAACAAATCTAGGGAATTTCGTTCTACCAACTTCTTTTTCTTTTAGAAAACTAAACCAAAATGGTGAGTATTTTCTCGATTCAATTTTCCGAATTATCTCACTCATCCTTATCGAAATTTAAAGAGAAATTGTAAAAATCGCTTATTTGAACTATTTACAATTGTAATATTGATGAATTTTTATAAATTTCTTTTTAAATTTCCAAAAATTCAAAGTGAGGTTATATTGTTGATAACATTTGTTTTCTTGTATTTCAGGGTAAAGTAAAGTGTTCCGAATTACGTCAAAAAGACAAAAAAGAGCTTACCAAACAATTGGAGGAGCTTAAAACTGAATTGACAAGCTTACGTGTAGCTAAAGTAACCGGCGGAGCACCATCCAAATTATCTAAAATGTAAGTTGTCTTGGTTCCTAAAATATTTGTAAAATTTCAATATAATTGTTGTAGTCGTGTAGTACGTAAAGCTATTGCTCGCGTCTATATTGTTATGCACCAGAAACAGAAGGAGAATTTAAGGAAATTGTACAAGAATAAAAAGTACAAACCGTTGGATTTGAGGCCGAAAAAGACACGTGCCCTACGTCGTGCATTAACTAAACACGAACAGAAGATTAAAACACCGAAAGAATTACGTAAACGGTCGATTTATCCACCAAGAAAGTACGCTTTGAAAGCTTAACATGGTAAAAATGATAAATAAATCTTTTTTTCAATAAATTAAATTTAATTCAGGTACCAGTACAATATCACAATTCATTTGCATCCTCTCCAATAGGTTTAAGAACGTACATATAGACAGTGTAAAGACCTTTAGGGAAATTTCTTTGTTTCACTTGCCGATAACAATCTACACCGGCTTTTATGAATAATTTACGGAATAACGATAATGGTCTTGTTACAGATGAGTCTTGTTCGTCCTTGTCAATTTCACCATTTGATGATACGTTTTCTTTAATTATTATCACACCATTTTCTTTCAGTCCTAATCTATACGAATTTCAAAATAATGAAAATTAAGAATATTTGGAATGGATTAAATATTTACTTGCAGTTCTTCAAGAATTCCACAAGATCTGTATCAGTTAAATGTCCCAATACCCATTGTATCCAAATTACATCGTATTTCTTCAATTCTGGTTTGAATTCTTGTAAACCAACAGAATAGAAATTACCAATTTTTGTATCGCATAAATGTCCACCTAAATACTGTTTGGCTTGTTGTAAAAATTTCGGATTTTGTTCAACTAGATCAACATTATCGAAATGATCAGTTAATAAATGTTTAGTTATACGTCCAATACCAGCACCACAATCTAAAGCATACTGTCTACCAGGTGGTGTTTTCATTTGAAATAATTGCTTCAATAGTAGCCGTGAATCTTTGATATCAATCTGTGATAAGAAACCTAAACCACCTAACATGCCATCGACTGTTGGTGGAATTTCTGACCAATACTCAATTGCTTTCGTGTAGAATTTCTCGTAATTTTCATTTGTTGTTTCTATATCGAAATCCATTATAACGTTTTTTTTATTCGTAGATCACAATATTCATTAATTTTGGGGTTGAAAATTTCAGAAATTTGACGTTAACCACCAGTTATGTTGCGTTGCCATATTTTCATTACTTTCAGGACAATATATTTTTAAGCTCTATTCTATAAAAAAATGGTGTTTGATACAACAGTAATACTGCAAATTGTTTGATATAAAATATTAGTTAAGGTATCAAGTTCAGTGATTTGTCAATTATAAATCTTTTGATATTAATATGAACTGGCAACAAGGTATGTGACCTTTCGTGAAAATTTCAAAATTGCAAATTAAATATAGCGCGCTTTTCTCTTTTTTCATAAAAATAATATATAAAAAAATTTGGTAGAAAATTTAATGTATAACATTATTCTGTGATTGTAGTCAGTGATTTTCTATTTAATTTTGATAAAAAGTAATAAGTAAAAAAGTGAAATAATAATTGAATTTTAATAGTGGGCTACAATTAGTTGCCGGCTTTAGGGGGTGTAACATATGTTTAATGTCAAACAGATATCAAATAATTCTTAAATGAAAGCGGTTGGTTTTACAATTATTTCCATAATTTAAGAAATTTAAATGTTGAATTTTGTTGTTTAAATAGAGAATGTGATAAAAAAAATGATAAGAAGGAAACAGAATTATCATAAGATGTCAAAAACGATGCGTCCCTTTCGTGTATTACCATCGAAAAAATTCATATTTATCCCAATATTTTGTTTATTTACTGTTATTATTATTATAACAATAAAACGAAACCAACCTATCGATATTGATAGAACATTAATCTTGTAAGTATTACAATTATTACGAATTTTTAATTGTATTGTACTTTTTAGGGAGAAAAGTAATGAAATGATAAAGAGTCAAGCGAATTATGCATGTAAACAACCAAATCTGCCTGTTTATTCACCGGAATTGATGAAATTCCTACACGATGTCCCACCAATTAACTGTTCTCTAGCTGGTATAGATTGGGTGAAATGTGAAGTAATTTTTATTATTTTCTTTTTTAAAATAATTAACGATTCATTTGATTGAATTTTAAGGGTTCTGAATGTAAGATTGATGAACGTATTAAATCAATTTATGGTACAATAAAATGCAGTTTTACCGATATTATCCGTATCAATGATTTTGATGTACATGATGGTGAAACTACATACAGTGATACGTTGTATAAATTACAAAAAAGTGATGTTGTACGTGTCTCTTGTAGTAGTGATAGTAACACCAAATGGACATCAACATTAACTGGAATACGTTACGAGCGTGAATTATATGAACAAACAAATTGGTCACATCTACCAGCGAATGCTTTAAAGTTAAATGTAATAATGTTTGGTTTTGATTCTTTATCGCACAATAACTTCATCCGTAAACTACCGAAATCTTATCAATACATTTACGATAATTTAAATGGTTTAATTCTAAATGGTTACAATATTGTTGGTGATGGTACACCGCAAGCTTTAATACCGATACTAACTGGTAAAACGGAATTAGAACTACCGGATACACGTAAACGTAAATTAAATACCGATTATGTTAATGTCTATCCATTTATATGGAATGATTTTAAACAAGCCGGTTATGTTACCGGTTTTTTTGAAGATGTACCTGAATTAGGTACGTTTACATATCGTTTAAACGGTTTTAAAGAACAACCAACTGATCATTATATGCGCACATATTATTTGGCATCATTGAAAGAACGTTCGAAATGGCCAAAATTATGCTCGGGTAGCCGGCCACGTCATAAAGTGATGTTGGATCAAATTAAAAATGTAATCATTGATTTTTTGGATTTTGTTAATTAATTAATTAATTGATTAAAATTATAGTTTTTTATAGTTTATAAGGATAAGCCGAAATTTCTGTTTGGTTTTCACGGTGAATTATCACATGATGATTATAATTTGATTGGTGCAGCTGATGATGATTTTTTAGAATTTTTAAAAGATTTAAATCAAAATCACTATTTAAATGATACATTATTGATAATAATGGCTGATCATGGACATCGTTTTGCACAAATCCGGAATACAATACAAGGTAAACAAGAGGAACGTTTACCATTTTTTTCATTTATCTTCCCATATAATTTTAAACAACACTATCGTAAAGCTTATGAGAATTTTCAAGAGAATACAAATAAATTAACAACACCTTTTGATATTTATAAAACATTAAAATCATTATTGGATTTAAATGATATTAGTGATGCTGATATTAATCAACGATCTGTCTCTTTATTTACAAAAGTAAAAAAAATATAAGCTAAATTGTAATTTTTAATTAATTAGGATTTTTTAGATACCATCTGAAAGAAGTTGTGCCCATGCTTATATAGAACCACATTGGTGTGCTTGTTTAGAATGGTTTGATTTACCATTAACAACACCAATTGTTGATCGTTTAATTAAAACATTAATTGATCGTATAAATGATTATACAGGATTATATCGAGATCATTGTGAATTATTGAAATTACATCGTATATATTGGATAAAAAAATTAGTACCAAATCAGAATTTAATCAAATTTAATAAAAATGCCGATTTAGATGGTTTTGTTGCCGATCTAACATCAACAATGGATCTGGATAAAGAAATCTATCAAATTAAAATCGAATTATTACCGGGTAATTCATTATTTGAAGCTAGTTTAACTTATTTGATAAAAGATGATCGTTTCGATATACAAATGAGTGATATCAGTCGGATAAATTTATACGGCAAACAGGCTAGATGTATTGAAAAAGAATTACCACATTTACGTAAGTATTGTTATTGTAAAGATGAATAATTTAATAAGTTAATAAATCGACGAATCTCTTGATGTTTTTAAGGGGATGCTGGAGTCCGGCATCTATTCAATGTCCGAAAAAGTGATAACTTTTCATTTTTCTTTAATCACCGATTTCTTGATTGTTTTCTGAGATGTTTAAACATTTGTTTGAAAGCTTATTTAAGGGCAGAGGGCAGATGGTTTCCGAAAAAAAACAATTTCGGAAAATAAAAAAAGTTATTGAAAAAGATAGAAATTTTTCGATTTTCCAAAACTGAATTTTTTGAAAACTATCTACCATCCGCCCGTGAATAATCTTTCAAACAAGCGGCTGAACGATTTTTTATCTTTGAAATTGTAGAAATTGCGTTATTTAAAAAAATTTAACATGCTACATTTTCCTCTGCACTATGGAATTTAGTGAAAATTTTCCAAAAGCGTTTGAATATCTCAAAAAATAAGTTAGAAATTGATGATAAAAAATTGGCACTTTTTCGGTAATCGAATAGAAGCCGAACTCCAGCTCCCCCTTAATGTTCTGTGATTATTTTTGTAAAAATCGACAATTTTTTTTATGTTATTATTAATATTTCTGATAAAATCAATAGATTAAATAATTAAGTCTTTCTTTAATCACCTATTCGTATATCACATCCTAGTGATCTATACAATGACTTGGTATAATTAACAATATTGTCTCGTGTTTTTCTAAAATAATTGTGTCATGAAATTAATTTCGAATAGAAGAAATTAATAATATCGTTGATTACATTTCTAGATAAAATATTATTGTTTGAATTTAAGTTAACGAGAAAAATTCAATTACTTTACTACTTTGATGATGATTGTTTGGATTGTTAGATAGAAAGATAGAGAGATAATAACATGCAATCTTTGATTAATTCACAAAATAAATAAATGTATTTATTAATTAATATTCCTATATGGTCACAAGAGACAAATAATGGCTCATTTTTTATATTCTTCCAAGTACCACAATGATTAATTAATGTATTGACGATATACAGGGTGATTTACAATGGAGATGCATTATTTGAAATAAATTAGTGGAACTTATTATTATTTTAATAGATGAGAAGGCTGTAGAAATATGATCTATGGGGTAAAGTTGGTAGTTTCAGCAATAGTAGAATCTCGTAGCTCATTTGGAAATTGGGCAAAAAACGCTCGCTTCTGACCATGTCACAATTTACAAAAACTTGCCACACACTTAAACTGACTCAAGAATCCGCCCAACATTGACAGATGGAAATATTTCCCATTTTTCGTAGAATGCAATCGCGTAAATAGTAAAAAATCCATGTAGTGACTAGCGTTATTTTTTGATCAACTTTCTAATGAGCTACACGGCCCTAATTTTGCTTAAATGTTCTCTGGGGACCCCCTCTACAAATCCTTGAAATATTTTTAGAATCACTCGCCAAATAATAGAAGTTGCTACAAAACCTTTTTGTTTTACATGTATCACCCGGTATTTATGAAATTTAAAGAGAAAATTTAAGTAAAAAAGGGGTCCAATGGGGTTATTATTATTATTATAGCTATCTATGTGTTTGTATCTATCTATCGCTTTATATAAGAAACCTTTTAAGAAAAAGGACACGCGACACTGATACAATCTATCTATATGTATACTATACTCGATTCTATTCTACCCTCCTTGACTCTATATCTATCTGTATTCAATTACATTACGTATCGACGAATAATAATAATTATAACAGTTCTAAAGCTTCTTCTGTTTTGTTCTATCGGTTGACGCTTAACAGGGTGCTAATTAGACTTTATATGATGAGATTCTCCACTATTACATTCTTCTTCTTCAAATTTCCTTCTAGATTTTCTATTCTGAAAGAATAAATAAAAAAAACAACGATCGGTTCGTTATTATAAGAGGTCATCAACCAACCAATCAACCCTTAAGGCATTGTCCTCGATTATATAATACTTACAGGAAAAGATGGGCTATTTCCGTTTGATTTTCATGTTAAATAATTCATTTATCAGATATTGTATGTGTATGATAATTGATGATCTTTTTATTAACAATAACGACAACGACGACAAAAGATTAAGCCGTAAGCAGATGGTAGTGGTAGTAGTGATAAGATATTAAGATAACCGATAACTAACTAACTTAACTACCGTATATGCACTATAACTACCATATATGCACATATCAATTAGTTTGTTCCGTCTTCTTTTTGAAATACTTGTCGATGGATGGGGACGAAGAAGAAGAAGGGGCAACGGATAACGAATTCTTTTCTCAACTTTCGGTAGTAGTGGTGATAAAGGTGAAATGACTGTTGTTGTTGATGGAACAGGTGCAACAACAAAATTATGTTCCGTAAATCATGCAAAGATTAATTCTTCCAAATTTTTATTTATTTTCAAGGGGGAAATAATCACTACTATCATTATCATAACTACAAATTGTGTATCGCTTGATATCATTGTACAATTTGATTGATTCCGAATCTGTGAAAATCATTTTATCGTTATTTAATTATCCGTTTACTTTGAAAGAATAATAATTTATGGCCATTATTTATAGTTAAGATCATGTTATTATTTAATTGAATTTTTTATCGATTCTTTAGATGATAATCCTCATTTCATGATAGAGCATTTCACTTTGGTCCAGGTGTCATTTTTGTGTCTGTAATTAAATTTTTATTACGATTAATAATATAGTTGTGATCAGTCACAATCAATCATTCAACACGTTCGGTCTTCCTAAATGAATTTGTTGCCTTTTACGTCGATTTATAATTAAAATTAAACTATCTAGAAATCACAATAATAATCGAGTGGCATATTATTAAATGAGACTAAAATCGAAAAAAAATACAAGAGAATGTTGTTATTATTGGAATGTTAATAAATTTATAGGTGATGAATGCGTATGTTTGCAGCTTTACATCTAAATTATTCCAACAATTCCATAATAAAAGCAAAAACATATAACATCTTATATACAAGATTTATCACTTTATCGTTCAACTAAAAAGAAGAGTGTATTTATAGTCTTTGATTACGATTATGTAATAGCCGGTTTTTTGGTCAAGTTCCGGGGTGGTCGTTTATTTTCCTTATTACAACAACAACAACAAACAGAGACAACGAGTGCAGGGATTGACCCTCAAGAATGAGGCCCCGTATTTTTCGACGACGACGTCGACACCTGTACCGGTATGAATGCGATCAGAACGAAAGAGATGACTGGGGCAGGTGCAAATACTTCTTCATATTATGGCAGACGGGGGCCCCCTATTTTTTTTTTTTGATATTAAGTTTTGTGACCTCAACTCTCAACAGTTTTCAATATTCTACTTTTATATACAATGTGATTCGTTTCACACGTGAATTTATGCGAGAATTTGTCATTCTAGACATGCTCGTTATAGAGGTGGTGTTTTTTTTTGGTAAAATTTTTAATTTTGATTTAGAAAAAATTTATCACGGAAATAATTGTAGCGGAAAGAATCTATAAAATTTGGAATTTGATTAGTTAAGGGTCGATTTCACCAACATGTGTTAAATTTTAACGAACAAATAAGTCATAGAGACGATTTTTATAATTATAGCAATATTTTTAACTGTTCATTAATCTTAACTGAATTTGATGAAATCGTCCCTAAGACAATATACTTTTATTGAATATCATTTTTTATGTCAAAACAAGTCTATTTCCAACACAAATTTGTTATAGAATATAACCGTTCCTTAGCAACGTAAGCAATAAGAATATAGCTTGTTGCCGATTGGCCCCTCAGCGTGCGGAAACGTCACTTTTTTAATTGAAGTTTTTTTCTGTTCAACCATGGAAAAAACATTGTTCAATATTCTAATGGAAATGTATTTTTGCGAAACTTGGTACGTACACACTCATTTAGCAAAGACGCACTTTCCGCTCTCATATTGAAAACGACTATTTATGCATCTATACAGGCTGTTCCAAAGCATGTGTCGGAAAATGAAACCTGTACTGTATCATAAAATGAAGTTTTTGTCTAAAGCAGGCCAGGTTAGAACTTTTAATCAAGAGTACGTTTTTTAAATAAAAAAGATTGGCGTCTAAAATTGTCGTTCCAAAATTCCAATTTTCTCAGTGTCGTAGAAATTAGGGGCAAAAAAACTTGTAGAGCCCTAAAATCTTTGCCACCGGCATATTAAAATAAATTGGATTAGCACTCATCTAGTAACCAAAATGAATGGTATAGTGTGGACAAAATCTGAGTACTGTAAACTCTAACGGTTCCTGAGATATTGTCAAAAAACAATAAGAAAAATTAATTCTTTGACACCCTGTCCCTCGAAAACGTTGCGTTTTCGGACCTACGTTATTAGGAACTTTTTTCTTAGAAAGAGTCAAAGAATCACAGATTTTTGAAACACCCTGTATAAATAGGCTCTGCTAAAAGGCTATTATCAAGATAACTTTTCAAATTATTTTATAATTGTTTTATAATTAGGTAAAATAATGAATTAAAATCGGATAAAATTGTTAATTATTTAAATAAAGATCAATTAAATTTACTTTTTATAAAATCTAGAATGGTAAAGGTTGTAAAAATAACACGTATGTTATTTAATGATAATTTAATTGTTTTAGATGACGTAAATTAACAGAGACTACTAGATTATTTTTACACTACGGAGAAAAGTCTATAAAACAAAAGAATATGAAAAATAATGATAGGAAATATTTCTTTTCTATTTAAGTCAGTAAAGAAATAATTTTCGTCGTTTTTTTTTGAAAAATGCATAATTTTCAAAATAGAAAATCATACTCTCGGATTTAGAAAACTAATATAAATCTCTAGAGCTTGACGTTTGCGGAAAATCGAATTTCGAAAAATTGAGCGAGTTTCAGGAAAAATTTGAACCCCTTTTTCACCTATTATTTACGAGTATTAAAATTAATTAATTTGCCTCTTGGTATGCAAATATCGGAAATTTTATCTGTTTCACAACCATATCATTTTAATCCAGAATATTTTGAAAATCTGTCCACAAAATTTTATTTTCAGTAGACGCTGTTATTGTTTCTATGGACTATATATTAGATTAAACCGGTAACTTGTATTGTTATTGTTGTAGTTGTTATCATCTTATGTGCGACGGAGTGGTTTTATCTGCATAGAAACAAAAACACCACCTATTGAAAATTAAA
>JAZBGW010001844.1:0-13611 GCA_037464815.1 Mylabris variabilis | reverse complement strand
TATTTGGTATATCAAATGAAAGAAAGTTAGTGCTTATCTAATGAAGCAATCAATGTTAATTGTGTACAGGCATTTAAAACACGCGCCTAAATCTGGTGGCAAAAGTAATAACTCTGTCACTAGATGTCACTTGAATCTTAATCTGGTATAAAAATTTCTATAGCATATCCAAGATGCACCTATATAAAAGATAAAGATAAAAGATATAGAGAAGTCAAGAAGAAATACAATAAAATCTATTATTTTTGTTGCGATTTGTATACGCATATCAATACTTGAGGCAGCAATGGTATTTGTGGGTTGATAAATTTACATCTGTAAGATTTTATTGTTTTCACTCCAAAATGCTAATATCTTATATCTCTTTCTATATTATTGATGGTTTATGTATACGCTATAGAAATCTTGTGCATGCGCTAAGTTGGTGGGGATGGGAACGAGTTTACGATAGGCCATATTTTTTTCAATTTAAATTTGATTTTGTTTAAGTTAACAGTCCTGTAATTTTTGTGTTTTTATTTTTTCCAGGAAATAAGGTAAATATAATAGAAAATTATTAATATTTCCCAAAGTAATATCTATTTATGTTTGACTTCAATTATAACATTTAGAATTTACATTTTTTTTTTCAATACAACTGAATTTGTTAGGTTAGAATCAACTGAAAGACTGGGAAACAATATCGATTTTCAGTAAGATTACGTTTAATGAAATTGAAAAAGATCGTACAGATGGGGAAATGTTTAATCAAACAATTGTTGATGGCGATAATTTGTATGAAATTCGAAAATTGATCAACGTGGAACATTCTGGAGATTGTGATCATATCAAAAAAATTAGCAATGAATGTTTTTATTTGGTTATCATTATCAACAGAAGCTTGAAGATTTTTGAAATCGAAGTTGTACTAGAATACTTTATGACGAATATATTGATTGTTTATCAATTTTATCTGGTCATGGGCTGATTGTTTTAAATTTGAGAAATGAAACAGCACATATCATCAATAATTCTACTAAATTTGAAATTATCTATACCGAGTATTTATTATAGATTTACAATTAAGTAGGGAATTGTTTATTGGTTGTTTTCCGGAGAATAGTACGAAAATATCGATCAGCTTACAATTAATAAATCGTACAAAAATTGAACCTATTTATAGTTCAAAATGTGATCATAATGTTATTAATTTAATATTAATTTTAAACGATTCCCATTCGAACATTTAAAAAATTCGTTATATTCAAATAGATATTTCTTGCAAATATTCCACCATTTTATCGTTAAGATTGTATTAATAAAATTATTCTTGAAATATAAGAAATAAACCATATGAGAATGTGTAGTGGGAATTTGTTGACACAAACATGTTAACGGCAGTTAAAAATCTGTTGAAAAATGTAATTTATTAATTATTTTTTTTCCTGTTTAATGATTTTTATTTCCAGAAACGCTTCGATCAAGCTGTGATCCTTTATAGACGATTCGATGATTATGCCATAAATAATTTGAATGATTTCAATATTCAACGAATTCTAAATATAATCAATCAAGTAATAATCAACACGAAATAATTATACAGGCTGATTTACAAACTTTGAGGATTGAAAATAGATGAAATTTTATAAAGAAAGTTTTATATAAACATAGGTAAAAATTTTACTCGTTTATTAAGAAAATCCAAAATATTTCAGGGAGTTAACAGGTAGCAAAAGTTGCTTTATTGATCAAGGGGCTCTGTAAATACCTACCTGTTTGATGTCAGAAATAAGTGAATGTAAGTAGGCATAGATATAGCATACATATAAATATTAGATCTATGTAAGTAGGCTGTATAATTAGATGTCAATGTTAATTATAAACGTCATTTCAATTTGGCATATCTTATTTTTAGCTCTCATTTAGTAAATTATTTTTCAGAATTTGTAATGTTTCCATATTCATATGTATAAATGGTAATGATAACTTAAGACGATATACATCTAGTGATGTTTGATATGATTTAATGTTAGCAACAAAATTAACAAAAGAATCAATAGAAAATATGTTTAAATTATGCTGTAAGTAAGATGTATTTATTTCTTCAATCATAATTAAATTGTTTTAGGTTACTATAATTATCCAAATGAATATGTGTTATATTTCAAGGTTAATTCAGTGTTTTGTCCGGAAGATTTAAGACAGCTCAATTTTAAAATTTATACGATCTAGTTCGACAGGGTCAGATTTATGTTTCGTATAACTTAAAAAAAGAACTCTATCAATCATTATCAGGCATTGATAATATTGAATGATCGAATTATCAATAATTTAAAGAATATGTTATTGAAAGATTGCATACCATCGCTTCTAAAGTTTACATTACAGAAAACAAACCCGGATGTGTATACAATAGAAAGTTTAATTTTATGTCTCGATATGGACAATGGAAGAACATTTCTAATCAATTTAATGAAACTCTATAAACGTATATCAGACAAATTTAAAACATGAAATTTAATCGGTTACCATTTGCACAATTATTTAAAAATTAATCCCAAAAATATTATTGATACAATCTTAACGATAAAATGGTGAAATATTTGCAAGAAACGTCTATTTGAATATGACGAATTTTATTATCAACAATTATCGTAGATGTTTTAAATCAATGGAAGCCTGATTATCATATAAATAATGGCACAATTGTTATTAAAAGTGCAAATGAAGATTTATCAAAGTATGTTCAGAAATTGGTGTGATGGCAGAAGCTAATATCATTATTGAAATAATTACAAGACAGTGGAATTCGGTAAACATTTTTCATTAATTATTGCTTTAATTATCAATATTCGTAAATAATACCGGGTGAGTCACCTAAAACGAAAAGTTCCTATGGCAGCTCCTAGAGAACATTTGAGCAAAATTACAGCCTCGAGCTCATTTGGAAGTTGGTAAAAAACGCTCGTTTCTGACGATGTTGCGATTTTCAAAAACAAACTAAACCCGAGGATCCTCCCACCATTAATTTTTTTCGTTTTTCCCCATTTTATTCTAGAACAGGTGGGAATGGTTCGCATTTTTTCTAGAATGCAATGGAGGAAAACGAAATAAATCAATATTGGGAGGATCTTCGAGTCATTCTTAGTTTTTTTACATGCTTAGCTTGTTTTTGAAAATCGCAGCCTTGTTCAAAACGAGCGTTTTTCGATCAACTTCCCAATGAGCTACAAGGTTCTAATTCTGCTAAAATGATCTCCAGGTAGCACCTTACAAATCCTTGAAATATTTTTCGAATCGTTCGCCAAATAATGGGAGTTGCCATAATGCCACAAGAACTTTTCGT
The DNA here is from genome assembly GCA_037464815.1 of Mylabris variabilis. Classification (NCBI taxonomy): domain Eukaryota; kingdom Metazoa; phylum Arthropoda; class Insecta; order Coleoptera; family Meloidae; genus Mylabris; species Mylabris variabilis. The sequence continues at coordinate 10,286 of JAZBGW010001844.1, read as the reverse complement.
TTTAGGTGACTCACCCGGTATAAGAATTAATTTAAGCTTTTCTGTTCTAATACAGGATTTGATTTTCATGCTTTTAAAGCTTAATTCTAAACACTGGTCTTTTTTTATTTTCAGATAAACTTTTATTATTACAAAGTCCTTATTATTATGTTTAATATTTTATCGAAATATCAAAGAAATTCGGGAAATGATAAAAAATCATTAGCATGGAAATTTTTAATGAATTATCAACGTTGTCGCACACCGAGTGAAAATGAAACTGAATTATGGCTTACATTGTCAGATAAACAAATAATTGATGAATTGTCAGAATATCGTCTACCATTTACTAATAAATTATTTACAATTGATATATGGAGTATTATCCATTCAGAAATTATTTTAAAAACTTACAAATCATAGTTTCAATATGTAAATAAATGGGATACATATTTGAATCAAGATGGGATTTGTTGTTTTGCTATTAAAAATCTAGTAAATGTCCTATTAACATAATTCTAAAATTTATTATTAATTATTATTTTAGGTGTCTAGTAAGTTATCATCAATGAATTCTGTCTTCAAAATACGATAATTTGTTTGAAGAAATTGATGAATGCGTTAAAAATATTGTAGATTTGAAAAAAACTACAGCAGCCTTATATTGCTTATATCTTATATCATGTATTAGCTCATACACCTAATGGTGTCGATAAAGTAAATGCAGCTCAACTTTGTTATAATTATGCATTGAAGTACAAAAATACACACCCAAATAATGCAGATATTGAAGCAGCTTACATTATAAACGTTTGATGTATTTGCAGATTCAGAAGAAATCTTTTTCAGTCACTCATATTTTATATTTGAATAAATTAGATCCAGAAAATTACAAGGATTCCCTCAACAGGCCAGAGTGATTAATTCAAAATTTTTACAAAGACATACAGGATGCAGAAAATGCGAGTACTGATTAATATTTTTCACATCCATCGCAGATTTTATTTTGATTCTATATTTTATAGATATAAATAAAAGCGTTGATGATATGGTCGAATTATTCCATCTAACAGTATACGAGATACGTAATAAAATTATTTATAATTGGATTTTTAATAATAATGATGATCTTGATAATATTAATTATAATGATAATAATCATATAAAAAGGTGATTCATATTTTTCTTCTATTATAATGTTACAATTTTAATATTTATAGGTTGATTTATATTTGTAAACTTATAGTCGAAAATTTTATATGAAACTGATATGGATGATTTAAATAGTTCTGCTGTTCGAACAAATGCTTTAAAACTATATGAATTGATAAATGATTTAAAACGTATCGAGAAAACAAGTAAACTTTCCTATGGTGAATTCAAGTGATTTCATTTGTAATTAATTTTTACCTTATTATCGACTTATATTTGTTTTTTAGGGAGTTTTATTAAGAAAATCAATTAACTTAAGAATTTACAGTACTTAGGTTTCAATTTTTATTTAGATAAATTAAATAAATACAATAAAGGTAATTTATTGGTACAATTAACACAAATACCTAATAAATCTACGATTAAGGCAATGGCTGCTATTTGTATGGCAAATTTAAAGTGTGATACAAAACACTGGAAATTTATTATAGGATATGTAATCAAATAGTCAATGGTACAATTGTATTTCTTTTAGATTTCCGAATTGAAAACATATATAGAGTTTATTGAATGCGATACAGAATGTGTGATATAGACTTGGCAATTAATCATTTGCTTTAATTAAAGATATTCTGAAAGACAAACTACATGATCTATTGATTAATAATTTTCCAATAATTCTAGTACTTTCTGATTTCTTTACAATTATTACAATGATAAATTCAGTTTATTTTTAATTTTGTCCACCTAAAATTTTTATCAATTTGGAAACAGTCTGCCATCGTATTGAAATTGGTAAAACAACCTTTGCCGCACTGTTATTACCATATCTGAATGAGAATAGAGAGGAATTTATTAAGGTAATTATTACATCAGCAGTATAGCAGTGTTTTAATTAAAGTTTTAGGAGATTATCAATCGCAATAAGGATGTTGTAGAGGAGTTAGATGAGTTAATACGCTATGGCCTTCTGGGAGTTTTGAAAGTAAAATCAATTTTGAATATTAATAATTGTAATAAAAATTAATTAATAATAAAAGTAAAGTATTAGAGTCGTTTATAATAATTTATTGCAAAATTATCAAAGTCTCTTCGAAGCGCTCCTAAAACTCATTAATATAGAAAACTTTAAATTTTTTATCTAGCAGATTCTGACACATATTCTCAATTAATTTATGGTTTTTCAGTATTTTTTGTGTTTATTTCGATTTTCTTAAAATACCTCAAACGACTAATTGTTAATTATTGGTACATTTGATTTATTTAAACAAAACAAAAATCTTTATTATTCAGAGTATTTCACTAAGTTGCTTGTTAATTTAAACATGATAACAAAGGAAATATGCAAATACTCATTAGTGTGGGATATTGCTTTCAGCAATACTGTTTTAGAGATAGAGTTATAACAACAATATAACTTGTCGCAAACTTTAAAACCTCCTACAGTTGCCTTGATGGATTATTAAAAGTTTTAATATTTTCTTGTTTGTCAGTTTACCATTCTCCTACTTTATAAATTCAAGCTTGTTTAGAGCTATTGTCGCTTCATATAAAATTATAGGAAAATATTTCACGATATGTACGTAATTAAATTTTTTCAAGCAACTCTAATTTATATTATCGTCGTTCAAATAGTACAGAAACTGATATTTGTCGTTTTATGTTGACTTAAATATTCCCACTTCCACTATCTGTTCTATATTATTTGCATTTGAAATTACATATTAAGCTCGATTACTCTTTGCTAAATCAATGTAGAGTGTGAAAAAAATATTCCCTGGTGGAAATGAGATCCGGAATAACTCAGAATAACTCGGAATAAACAATTTATTTCCATTTTTTTATTACGAGTATTGTTAATACTGATAATAATACTAACAAAAATAATAATAATATTAGTCCAAATTTATTTCCATTTTAAGACTTTTTCAGAGATTTTCGGAATTTTCAGAGGAAGTAAGCCTTTTTCAGAGATTTGCAGAGAAAATAAGACTTTTAAAATGTTTATTCCGAGTCTCATTTCCATCAGGGTTATTTTAATTTATTTGGTGATTGTTAATTTAATTCGTGAATTTCATATGCATTCGAAGTAAAATAAATCGAAAAAAAATCATATAAAATCTACTATCGGGTAGACTGTATGTATGAATAAATAATATCGGATTGGAGATGGCTTTATAAAATTTAGTTATAGAATGGCGTAAAATTTCACCATTTCGGATTTTCAGGTGTTATTAAATTGCGGAAGCGCGTTCAGCTTCCGTGCAACGAGTGAATTGTAATAATTCGCTTTTTAGTACAAGCACTTAATTTACTAATATTGTCTGATATTACTCTATACATAAAATAAGCCCATCATCCATATACAGGGTGTTTTTTTAAGATGATCAATTCTTGTAAAACTTTTATTAATTGACGGGCGATTCGAAAAATATTTCAACGATTTGTAGGAGGGTTCCGGGATTCCATTTTAGCAAAATTAGAATCTCTCATATTTGGAAATTTGTCAAAAAATGCTTGTTTTGGATAATGGCTCAATTTTGAAAGATGAATCAAAGAATGATTCAAAGACCCTCATAACAATGATTTTTTTTCGTTTTTCTCTATTGCCTTCTACAAAAATACGACACATTTCCACCTGCTTCAGAATAAAATGAAGAAAAACGAGAAAAAATAATTATTGCGAGCATCCTCAAGTCATTTTTGACCAATTTTCAAATCAACTACAAGCTTCTAATTTTGCTAAAATGATCTCCAGGGAGCTTTTTACAAATGCTTTAAATATTGTTCAAATTGCTCGCCAACTTGAGTTTCATAAGAATTAACCACATTTAAAAAAAAGCGACTCTGTATACTGAATTTCCGACCAAAAAAAATACTATTATACTAAATTCAATTTTATGTTGTATGCGAATTAATCAATAGAAAATCTGTTTTGTCCACTGCCACCCTTGTTAATAACAAAAACAAATTTGAATCTATAAAATTTTTATTTAATTAAATTCCAACAGAGTGGTGAACAAGGAAATGAATTTTTTTATGAATTTTTATTCCTCTATTGTTACGTGTACGTTTAGTGGAAATTCCTCAAATGAAATGCAAAGAATTTCATACAACTCTTGGAAACAATACAAATAATAATAGTAATAACAACAATAAACACAAATTAGGTGCGCTATTTTTAGAGGATCATACAGTGTGTCCCATTTCGCTTGATTACCCACCCCCAATGTTCCACGGTTGTTTATAAACGCTTCGAATTAGACATTGAAGTATTTGCATTGTGACATGTAAATAGTAATTTCGCAATAAGGGGAAAACTATAGTTTAGCTATTTGATGTACTAAATCAATATTACACTGATTTTTTCGTATCTTAAATGTTTTAAATTAACACAGTGTATCGTGCTTGTTCTTCAACCGTTTTTAGAATCTATCAAGTCCGGATGATTTAAGCGAAGATTACTAGCGAACGTTGCAATATTTAATATAAAATTTATGTTGTGTAGTTGGTATGCACTTCAATTTATTTACAATAAATCAATCGTCCAATACCGTAAATTCTTTCTAAAAGTTACCACTCCTGAAGGTAATAATTAAATACGTGCCTGTTTTTAGTTAGGGTTATATACCTTCAGGAAATCGCCGGCAAACAAATTAGATAAACGGACTGAACATAAAGAATGGCAAATCGATATCAATGCACATACAACCGAAAATATAATGCTCATAGTTATCTACGACATGGTTACACATCATTGAGGATGACTGTGTTACTTTTGTTTATTTTCGGTTGTTACAATAACAGCGAATCATGATGATAATGGTCGATTTTGATTTGTATTTCTCTCACTCTACATTCGATTAATCTGCATCTGGTTGTACATATACTTTTGTATTTGTGATATTTAGTGGAATTTATACGATAACTGATTTATTAAAGTTAGCTTTTAAAACAACAAAAATCAATAGTCTTTTTTATAAGCATTGTCTGTCCCGGCGCATCCACCAATTTTCGTTTCAATTTCATCAAAGTTAATAACAATTAGACAACCGTAGGCGTTTTATTAAAACTATATCAGCTTACAATTCGTGGTTTCTTTAATGTATATTACCGAATAAAGTTCGTTGTGTAGTTTAAGCGAATGTTGTGGACGTGCTTAAGGACGGCGTGCTCTTCATCAGTACGAGCGATATAACTAATTCGTGACCCGACATACAACTTACCGCTACTATACAGGGTTATTCACGAACGAAAGTTTTTATTTATATTTCAAGGATTTATATATAGGAGGGTCCCTAGAGAACATTTTAGCAAAATTTGAACCTCGTAGCTCATTTGGAAGTGTGTCGATTTTCAAACACGATCTAAACACACAAAACAACTTAGAATGGCTCTAGGATCCTCCCACCATTCACATTTTTGTTTTTCTTTATTTTATTCTAGAACAGGTTTGAATGTTCCGCATTTTTTCTAGATTGCAATGGAGAAACACGAAAAAAATAAAAAAATTCTAAGTCGTTTTGTGTACTTCGTTCGTTTTTGAAAATTGCGACCTTGTCCAAAACGAGTGTTTTTTCACCAACTTCTAAATAAACTACGAGGTTCTAATTTTACTAAGATAGTCGCCACATAATGGGAGTTGAGATAAGAAATCTTCGTTTTAGGTGAATCACCCGGTATGTATATGAAAAACAAACAGAATGTCGTTTTTTTTTATTAATATCGCACTCGTTTCTAATACGTATCTATGTTGGGATCGAGTAATGGTATCAATAAATTCTATCGTGCGATATTTTTAACAATATAATAATTTTTATTATTTAAGTGTGTACACTATAGGGATGTAGGGGAAGCTTGGGCAAGAGTACGCAGTTGGATAAGGGTACACAGTGGTTTTTTTTCAGCATTGGTAGTAGTGCTTAAGAATAAAAATGTGTGAAAACGTAGAGAATATGTGTAACGGTAGGTATTTACATTTTTAAAAAACCGACTTACTTTTTATCTATAAGGAAAAGCTGATTATATATATATTCAATTGCTAGACTTTGACATAAGCTTTAATACTTTAATAGGAGTACGCAACTTGAAGATGAGGAATAAGAGAACAGAGAGTACTTACTCTGAGCCTCTGAGGCATTCTACAAAAACAGGAAAATGAGTTTTATCAAATATAATTTATTATTGAAGGATTCCTATAGTGATTGTCTATTTTTTTTCCTAAATAAATACACAATGAGACGATGCAAAAGAAAAACGGAACGACGCAATAAATCTACTGCTGAAGAAATAAAAATTTAGTTTTTCCAAAATATTTTCCATTATAATGATATGATTGTGAAGTAGAAAAGATTTCCTATATTTTCATACCAATCAAGAGGCAAATTAATTAATTTTAATACTTGTAAATAATAGGTGAAAAGGGGGTTCAAATTTTTCCTGAAACTCGCTCAATTTTTCGAAATTCGATTTTCCGCGAACGTCAAGTTCTAGACATTTATATTAGTTTTCTAAATCCGAGAGTATGATTTTATATTTTGCAAATTATGCATGGGATCGTGTTTGGAAAATGTTTTAATTGTCTTGAATTAATTGTCAGTTATCGGAAAACTAACATACATATCGGGAAAATTCTTACATATTTGGAAAGATCTTTTAATTTTCTATCTAAATCAATTGAAAAATATTGAAAATCGGTAATATTGTCCAAGTTTAAGCCAGTTATGAAGAAAAATCTACGAAAAGAAAGGTCCAAGTTTTTTATCTGCCATTCAGAATTTGATCACACTTTTCCAAAATAAAAAGCTTTGGAGCAAGCACCATGAAATGCTCTATCCAACGCCCGTCAATTTTTGACAATATCTTGAAAAACAAGCGAGTAATCGCTGCTTGAAAATTTACTGTTTTCTCACGTCGAATCGACTTATTATATCCGGAATCCCCTCAACGATTAGACAGTTTTCTTAAACACTAAATGCCCAAGTTTCCCCTATCTGCATAGTACTAGTGTTCTAGAAATAATACAATATAGTCTTCTACTTCGATTTCAAGATAATGTACCGCCTTCGTTAGTTTTTTCTTGTCTTTGTTAATGAAAAAAAGCTTTTAACGCTTCTGTTGTATGTAACCAAAGCTCCTTTGAAATCACAAATTTCATTATTTATCTATGATCCTATATTGTACATATTCTTCAGTTGTAGTCACCTTTAAAGTTTCCTTGCTACAATCCTTTTAACTTTTCAAGTAAAAATAATACATTCATTTTATATTCCATATTATAGAGGTCTTGTTATTACATATTATATAGAGGGCTCTCACTGTATCCGATACTAATTCTGTTTTTATTCGGAATATTTGAAAATATTCAATAATTTATTTTGTATTCTGACATGCTGTTACCGTTGTTGAACTTAAAACAGATGATTTATGATTCGACATATTTACAACGATCTGAAATGGATTGTTTGTGTCTTTACTTGTACGTTGGATATTGATCCGTTTATATCCAATGTAATTTGTGTTTAAAATAAATATCTAGAGGGATATATACATAGATATATGTATATACAGTCCACTGATTTAACCCTCTTTTAGATCGTGTACGTCAAACTTTTCACATTAATAATACAAACACAACCACATAGTTCATTATTAATTGCATATTATACACGTTTAATTATTGATCAGTTATCATTGATGTTGTAATTTTCTGATTGTGAATTTGATATTTTCCAATAGAAATATAATTATAGTTAATAACACTATTGTTAATATAGACATACAGTATGTAGATAATGTTCACAATTCGCTTTAAGCTATAATACATTAAAAGTATATACTAGCGGAATCGTATAACAAAAGCTTTATAGCTTTCAGACTTAGAACTGTAATATAATTCTCTGAACGAGTCGATTTACTAAATAACAAATTACAAAATTACAAACGACATTATTTTGAATTTCAAAATTTATTATTTTGCGTTATAGAGTTAAGTCGGATAAGGGTGCGCGAGGTTTTTTTTCAACAGTTGGGGAACCTGGATGTAACTTTTGTTTTGACGATTCAGTGTGACTCCATTAATAGAAGAAGACGCTGCCTTCGCGTTTCCGCTTTCTATTGAGGATTTATAAGGTAAAATGCACTTTTTTCACTTTTAAATGTAATATCTGCGTCCTGTGGTGTAACGTTTTTAGGTTACATAGTATTTTATGAGTATTTTTTACTGTATATCATTGGAAAGGTTAGTTTATTAGCTACAACATGTGGTGGGTCTGAATCGTTTGTTTTGATGGTGGTGACACCTAGCGGCGATCTTAAAAAATGTTTACAGGGAAGTTAAGAGTTCTTAACATTGCCGCTTCATCCATGTTATGCCATCCAGGCCTTGGATAAAAGCTGAAGTGGAGCATCCAAGTTATCAAGATCATGGCCATAGCAGGTATTTGCAGAGCCGCATATTCGGCAACTGCTAAAATAAAGCTTGCGAAAAACGCATTCAGGGCCACGCAATCGGACATTTTAATTCGGATATAGTCGGTGATTCTTGCCCCCTCTCTGAGACGCCAGCAAACTCAAGGCAAAATGCTGGCTCATCCAGCTCAAGGAGCAACAGAGATACGGCAAAAGAAGAGTCAGATTCACCTAAATTTAGTATTTAGTCAATCCATCCTCTTCCAAAAGCTGAAATAAGAGAAAAGAAGAAGGGAAAGAGATATCAGAAACCGGAAATCATAACTTCCTCTCCCTTTAAGAAAGCAATTGAGAAAGAGGAATACGAAATAAAGAAGAAAAAGGAGTTAAAAGAGGGGAGATCATAAAACAGAAAAATCAAAACTCAAGGAAAAGCAAATAAAACGAAGTTTGCTCCCAAAACAAGCACAAGCACAGCCCGAGTCGAAGAAAACGAGGATGATTGCATTTGCCCTGGATGTGAAAATTCATTCAAAGAAAGCTGGAATGTGCAGGGAGAGGTGGCATGAAGGCTGCACAGCTTATGGGGGCAGAGGTCCTTTTTTTCTGCGATCTTTGCTGATGCGTACTTTTAGACACCCAACTGCGTACTCTTCACCTCCTAATTTATTATTTTTTAAGTTCAGTGTATATGTGTCTGTTTTATTATAGCCTCAAGTAACTTTGTCTATTGATGAATATATAAATAAAGCTTTTTCTGTTAAATTTTGCAGCTCCTACCTCTTTTAACCCTTAAGATATCAACAAAAAACAACTAACTTAACCGACTTTACTCTATGACCGTTTCGTCTAATTGTGTCGTTCCTATTCTGATGTAATTTCTATTAAAATTCAACACATACACACCCTTTGATCGACAATAATAAAATTTGGGGTGATTTATTCGTCAACCATATGCGAAAACAATTATCAAAGAGATGATTTGGTAGTGTTCCTTGTATTAATGTTGCTTTTTTTAATTAAATTTTTAAAATAAATTATACAATTAAATTCAATCTTTGTTGATGTGTTTTTATCGAGACCTTACTAAATATACATTTTAGCTTTTAAAGATTGTACAGGAATTCATTTCCGTTTTTATTGTTATCTCTCTGATCAAATACTAAGGTAACAATTCTTTGTATTTGTCGAATGAATTTATATTATTATGATGATAATAATGACAATCATTTGGAAAATTCAATGAAATTAAACGACTACAAAAGGAATATCCGGTTGTCTTTCATATTATCAAAATCTCCCTTCTATTCATTTTGATAAAATTATTTCTTTATCAAACAAAGTCTATTGTTATTATTTCAGTATCTCTTGTATTACTTTCATACAATAATGGACACTATAAATGAGAAATTGATAGACAATTTAGGCTTGTAGTAAAATTATGTTTAATTGAAACATCTTTAATTGTATATATTTGAAAATAGATGATAATAACAAAGTAGTAACGGCCTAACTAATCTATAAATTATAAAGCCTTTCCAACCTGTTAGCCGTGTAATTCATTAACTCGTCAATCACAGGCAACGTTAAACAATGATTTCATTACATTATGGCTCAAAGTGAACATAGTGGAGGTTGAATTGGCGCCAATATCGTCACCCTTAGAATCTATGTTGGTAAATGGCTGTATGTTAATTAGGCCTGCGACTTTTTTCGATATATCGATATATTTATCGATATATCGA
>JAZBGW010001843.1:653-13618 GCA_037464815.1 Mylabris variabilis | reverse complement strand
TGCATGTGAACGATTGTGTCAACTGTATATAGCTTAAATCAGGCGTGGCTAGAGACGAACGTACTTTATCTCATCAATGACTTTTAATTCTGATTCACACTTTAAAACAGCCACGATCAAAACACTTCAGTGCGAGCAGTACGTTGCGTGTGAACGATTGTGTCAACTGTATGTAGCTTAAATCAGGCGTGGCCAGAGACGAACGTACTTTATCTCATCAATAATCCGGCTTTTAGTGAACTCCAGTTTTCAAATCGTAGTGAAAAAATAAATGGTAAAATTTTTTGCCGATTTTTGAGCTACATTCTCAACTTTGGTTTTAGATTTTAAACCATTTTCGTTATTAACCACCAGTTTTTCGACAATTTTTTCTATAGAATCGTTTAAGAAAGGACATTCGGGCACCTTTAATTATAATGTTTTAGAACCGAATTCCTCACTTTAACCTAGATTTTAGGACGCAGTGGTCCTAGATCATCAATTTTTGACCAATAAAAAGACAGTTTATGTGATAGACTCTTAAAAACGACAAAAAATTCAATAAAAGTAAAACAACATTTTTCTAAGTAGGTACTCGTATATTTGAAAGAAATCCCCTCTATTTTACTGTGCATAGGACCCCGCAAGAAATAGCACCGGCCCTGTATATTGGACACCTATACATATTGTGGTCGACACTTTTTTATTGTCGCATTTTTGATAGTCACAAGTGTCACAGGATTTTGGTATTGACTCAAGGCACAGGGGCGGCAGAAAAATATTTGCCTGAGGGCCGCATATATCCTCATGACGGCCCTGTGTGATATTTTCTAAATGTACAGTGACGAATAAAAAAAGAGACCACCTCTTGTGCGGCTGTGTAAAACGGGCTTATGAGAGCGGTCGTCACAATGTAACAGAATCTCAACAGGTCCGAATTTTGGAAAAAAGATATTCAATCAGAAGATGAAGGTGGGGTATCTACCTGAACATAAAAAATACTTTCTACAAATTTATTATGGCTGAAATTTTTTACAATACCTCCCACATATTCACCTTCTTACCCTCACGAGAGAAACAATTTGAGTCATACTAACGAAAGTATGGAAATTCTCGCTCAAGACTCGGTCTCTTTTTTTTGATCGCCACTGTACCTATTTTAGTGGCCAATGCTGTATAACAAGATAGAAGAATTAACCGAAAAAGTGGCCATCAAAATTGTTAATTACACTGTACAACAATTGAATTTTAGGTATAGTGAAAGAAAAGGGATGAAACAGTCTACCTGCTGTGTAGGACATGCAATTCTAGTTTTGCTTCTGTATCCGTCTCCCATGTTGATTTTAATGTGACGAGAATTATGTAAGTTCCAAAGAAGATTAAAACAAGCCGCAATAAATACAAGCAATTAACGTAAATTATTTTAATGGCAACAAATGAAGTAAGCTCGAGGATATTTCAGTTTTACCGCAACACGAGCCCTTCTTCGTCTTCTTCTTCTTGTTCTTCTTCTTCTGCTTGTTTTTGTTGTGAGCGACGTCTAAAAGATCTCCTGGTAAATGTCTATAACGAAAGTAAAATCGTTTTGACAACACACAAAAAGCCGGATAATTGAATAACAAATAGTTACAAACAAGCAGTAGTGGCTTTCAATTTCGTCCATTTCATTCAAGATACAGCATCTCTCTGCTACATTCAACGACTTTCGGTGATTCTAATTGAATAACAGAAATAAACGCATGCAACATTTCGCCTAAAGTGTTATACGTTAAATTTTTTTTGACCCCTCGATTTTTTTTCTGGTGGATATTGTGGAAATAATTCTCGACATTTTCCCACTGAAAACAAGAAGAAGAAGAAGAATAAGTTAAACCGCATACACGGGCCACACTTCATCCCTTCAAGCGATCTGTTTTTATATATTCAACCCGAATTTCTACTTGCATGCTGGCATTGCAACTATTTTCGTTTTCGTCGTCTGCTTTATAAATAAAATAAAATTAACAAAGTCGGGAGAAAGGAGAGAGAAAAAAACGTGGAAGCAGCATTCCTGTCGAGTCATTCGATCTACTTAATTTTTTGGAAGATTTAATTTGGTTAACACTATAATGGTGGTGGAAATTCAATAAAGTTTATAAAGCCGAATCGTTTCTGCTTTGATCGGAACTACCCCTAATTTTGTGGTGGATTTTCTATAACAAGATTCTAAAATAAAAGCGCGAACCCGATTACTATCAATTCAACAATCTTTTTCCTTCCTTACCCTGTAAACTTTACAAAAACGAACCTGTACAACAACAACAACAACAACATATGGTGCAAGTCACTCTTATGGTTGATTTTTTCCCTTCCTTCCTCCATTATTCATCTACATCATCTTTACCGAAATTTTCTTTTAATTGAACAATATAGAAATTATTATGATTGTAATGATTATTGTTGTATATTCAAATTTTTTAATAATAATACAATACAATAAGGGTAGTAATTATTTTTAATAGTTTTTCAAGCTATTCGTTGTACTTTCTTTAAACTAACATATGGTATAAAGGGTTTTAAATACTAAGAAAAAAAACGAAACCAGGTAACAACCTTCCATTAAGTAATTTAAACATAATCAATACATTTAAATGAGGGGACGATTTTTTCAAAATTTACAAAACTTTCAGTTTCGTTTTCAGGGTTTTTAAATCAAATTTAAAAAGCGGCACCTAGACAACAAATTGTCAACTATTTCAAACTTGGTAGGGTTCGTTACAGATGGCGTTAAATTTTATAAAGTCTTACTCAACAATCAATTCGTAGTCCAATTATTTCATCATTTTATTATCAAGTTCCACTCACTGATTATTGTTTTACATATGAAAATGACGTTGAAAGAACAAATTATATTCACAAATCATTAATTTTTTTTTAATTATAAGCAAATTTGATGAATATAAAGAATTAGAAACAGCTACCTAGAGAAAATATTGTAAGCTATCAACTTCTAATATTATTTGTTAGATGACTATGATTTACAGCGTTACTAACATTGTAAATAGACAAAACAACTGCTACTAAAAAGCGGAAAAAATTGTTTTCGGTCACTCATTCTTGATGCCACTGTGCTTTCCTGTTTGTTTTATAATATATAGAGACATCTATTAATTGAGGATAACACTTTGAAGACAATCTGGCAACATTGAAAAAGAATTGTTGTAGTGTTGTAACCTTAGACACGATTAGTTTGTTTTTTAGGTTATGTTCTTGAAATTACTGAAAATTTAATTTTCCATGGAGAAAATGGAAATGGATACAACTGATGAAGATTACGTTATACAACGTGCTAAGAGTGCTCTAAAAACCGATCCATATTCAGCGAAAGCATGGATGATAACAGCGAAAACGTTATATCCGAACAATTTTGGTGTACAAGTAATTCGTATCAATTCTAAATGAAAACTAATGCAATTAATAAAACGATAATTTTTTAGTTCGAAGCGTACTGTATTGAAAAGAACGCAGGTCATGTTAAAGAAGCAGCCAAATGTTTCAGTGATTTGTATAATCGATTTTATATTTTTGTAATAATGAGATTTATTTAAATTTTATGTTGTAGGATTGGTAAATTTCAACAACAACCCGAATTGTGGAAGGAAATCGAGAATGTTACATCGGCATTACGTGCGGAAAGCGATACCAGCGATCCAGAAAAACAATTTTTATGTGAAATGTTCAAACATATCTCTTCGGGTAAAATTAGAAAATTCCATCAGATTTATATTTTTAAATTCGTGATAATCTTGTAGATGTACAACATAAATTGTTGCTATGCACGGCGGATCATTGTGAAGATACAATGGAGCATTGCAAATTACTCTTATTGTTATTACAACGATTCCCTACAGCTATCGCCAGTTATGGGGTGCGTTTCTCAAATATTTTCGAATAATTTCCAAATTTTGTTATACATTTCCAGTCGCGTTTAGTGGACACGCTTTTAACTGCCGAAAAACACAGCCACGATTGTAATCACCCGTTAAACCCATATAGGAAACTGTTAATATGCGAATTATTACCGTTATTATCGGATAATGGCAATCCGAAAGTTGAATTATCATCGCATGTCCTCCAAAAACTCATCTATAAATCGATCGAATTCTATTCGTATTATTTAGGAACATTACAGTGTAATCATACAGTTGAAACGGATTCGAAAATCGATGATCCATGGCGGAAACTGTTTTCAATCATTGAATTTATCGGCAAACAATTAAAATGGGATCCAACATTGATTAATTACAATAATAATTGGACTAAAGAAACGTATTGGCAACGAATTCTAACTTATTGTCAATCGAAACGCAACAATCTCGACGATAATCAATTGTTAATCTGTTCATCTATTTATTTTTTAAATTGTTTACACGATTATTCAATGAGTTTAACACCAGAATCGAGTCCAGGACAACAACAAACCGTCTATATTCTAATTGAAGCTTTCGTCGGTAATTAGTAATTATTACTACCTCTGTTTCAAATTAAATGAGCCATTTTTGTGCCAAAATAAGGACTTTCAGAAGTTGGTTTCAATTTAAATGTAAATCGCATATTCTTTGGTAGTAGTAATCAACCTACCTCTGAATGCACTTGTTATAATCTATAATTCTCTAACAAGGAGAGGTCACGACCTCGAAAATGAACTTTGTAACGAGCTTTTGCAGGCTTAAGTTTAGGTTAACGACATATTAAAAACTAAAGCGCAATAGCCAGTCAATCTTGAGAAAACGCTTAAAGTTTTTTGTGTCTATTTAATATTATTAAGTTATTCGCTTACTTGAGACTTGAAATAGCTCAGTGGTTGCGGCGTTGTAATGCGCTCAAAAATACGGCCATAGGTACGAGGTTCAAATCCCTCATGCGGAGATTTTTTACTTGTCGAAACAAATTTTTTTATTTCAATCAAAATTTTATTGTTTTTTATTACTTTAACGTATTTTTTTTATTATTTTTAATATAATAGGAAAATTATAATCTAGAGGTAATTTAAATATTCTGAAATTCTAATCTTATAAAGCCGGATTTTATCTTCTAAAACAAGATATCATATAGATAGGTCTTTTCTGGAAGGTGTCATCGGACCACTTGAATCTTGTAATTTGCAGTAGTTGAACGTATGAATGTGTTTTTCAATTTAATTTTCAAGTAAAAATGTCGGTTGATGAAGGAGTTGCTAATATATCAGAAGTTACAGATGAATCTCTGTACAGTGATATATCGAAAGCTAAATTAAAAGATGCTGTGGTTTATTTTGTGGAATTTCCTACACAGAATAATTTAATTGGATCTGAGTCATCAGCTACAATCTCTCATGAAGCTATGTTGATTGGACAAGAAATCTAGATTACACTTATAATTTCACTATTACATTAGAAATAATAAAAAATACGTTAAAAAACAATAAACTTTCTTCAATTTATCAAGTAAAATAAAATAATAAAAGTTGTTTCAATAAATAAAAGAAAAATTCTCCGCATGAGGGATTTGAATCCCGTACCTATGCCCGTACTTTTGAGAGCAATACAACGCCACGACCACTGAGCTATTTCAAGTCACAATCAAGCGAATAACTTAATAATACTACTTTGAATAATAATTATTTTGAATTGCTCGGTATCCGCCATATGGATTCAAGTGCCATTGAGGTCACATAGTTTATAGTGACAGTATTTCACTGGTTCCGTTATTTTCAGAAATAGCGTAAAAAATTGGCTCGTACGGTATTAAATCTAGACCTTAAAAGTACAGCGGAGAATTTTTACCATATCGGTGTCGGGTCAAAACTCTCTAATACCAACAATCACCGAAAAATACTGATAAACTTATTGAAGTTGTACAGAAATCTTTTCAAGACGTTATAAGTACAACGATGTCTATCATTATAGATATGGGTGTGGAAAATATTATGATTTGTGGAGCTAATAATAATTATAAACTGGCGCACATGTCAAAGGAAAAACTTGCTCGGAAAGGACGGTTACACATTCGTTGTAAAACTTAAGCTATATTCAAGCTGGAAAAGACATTCTTGCAATAATATTAACTAATTTCGTGCACGATTGCAATTTGAAATACATAATTAGAAATAATTGTTTATAATTATTTCTATTCTAGTTTAAATTAAATTGTTCTTTTCATGTTATTTTAGTCAATTTATTATAAAAACATTATTTCTTATTATTTGAAACCGATTACGTAACGTTAATAAAAAAGGGCTCATTTATTTTCGAAAAATTGAAAATCGTTAGTGGCTCATTTAATTTGGAACAGAGATAGTACAACAATAGATTGAAATTAATCGAAATTATAAAAGATTCCAGCCATCCACCACCGGCAAGTGAACCGAAATCGAAGAAGCGCAAAGACGACTTTTTATTCCCGCATATATCAGTAGAACGGCCCGAATTGAAATCGATCAGTAGTAATTTTCTAATGGCTGTTAATTGTTGGGATTTAATACAATCAACGGAATATTTACAAAGGGAATTTATAACATTGACCGGCCATCTAAAAGTCGAACCATGGTTGACGAATTTCATCATCGATTATGCTATCTATAAAGGCAAATACGACGATGCTCTCGTTTATCTACAGAAAATCAACGATAGTAATCAAATGTTGAACAAATACATCTTGATAGCGTGTATTTTATATATAAAAAAGAATTTTAGTGTAAGTTGTAGCAATTACAGTAGCGCCTTTCTAATTAGTTGGTTTTAGTCGTGTTTCGAGCACATCCTTCAAGCAATCCCATTATTACCAAACAACAATTACGGTACATTAAGTAATACTTTGATAATTGGTGGTAATCAACGACATTTACATTATTTACCTGTAACACATCTAAATATTTTGCAATATTTTATAAAATTATTATTGCGTTGCATCAAAGAGAACATGTTAAAACACAATTATAGCGAATTATTAATCGGACATTTATTGGTTTTAGTCCAATTAGATTGGCCACAAGAAGAGGAACTCGTACCGCCATTAATGGAACAAATCCAACGCCATGGCTCATTCAACTATCTACTATTTCAAGTAAAAGCCACATTGATTTTTATTATACATTTAATTAAATTCATTGTAGAATTATATAATTAACGTTGATATTTTGGAAGAGATCACGTATTTGTGGACGAATCAAGGTGGACAGATTACTTTGGATATAATACCACATATGGGGTAATTATTTGGTAAATTTTTAAAAATTTCTTGTTAAAATTGAGGATTCTAGTCAACGTCGGATCGGTACACGGGGCGCTGATAAGGGGGCTAAAGAGGAAATCAAACAGATTATCAAACGACAAGTGGCTAGAAGTAACGAGAATATCAACGAATTATTAATTAGATTTATAACACACGAACGTACATTAATTCTACAAAGTCTTATATAAAACAAAAAAATTAGAAACAAAACAACAAAATGGCAGTGATTACATTTTAACAAATTACCAAATATCTATACGTTGATTGATCAAAACATAACGTCCGATTTTTGTTGTTGGGAAACTTGTATGGAAGATCTCATGGGTTGTTTTGTACCTACAACAATCATCAATTAATAATTTGTTATACAGGCTGTCCCGTAAGTCGCGCATTTCCTCCTAAAGGGCAGATAGGGGATGGAATTCTAAGACGAAATGTCCTATGTCATTTTGTTATCTGACGTACAGGTAATTAGTAATTAATTAAACTAAGTAGCCAATCAGGTTTGAAGGGCCGTCGCGCCAGCCTGCTGCCCACGTTCCACCGTCAAGGCTCTTTCCTTCTCTCTTTTTATCGCTATAGCGAACACCTGATTGGCTACATAATTGAGTCAGATGACAAATGGTACAGGACTTTTCGTCTTACAATTGCATCACCTATATGCACCTTAGGATGAAATGCGTGACTTACGGGACAGCCTGTATTAACGATATTTATATTACTTGCTCAAAATATCACTAATTATAGGTTTTAATATATCAAAACAGATAATATGTGTGGGTAATGTACCGTTCGGTGGGTAATATTGGCGTAACCACACATTTGGATTCCGATAAAATTGATCAGCTTCATCGATATAGTTATTTGTATGATTTAAATTCGGTTCACAAGTTAAAAATTTTGTTGTTACGTTAACGTGTAAATGGCTGTATAACGGTGTTGAATGGCACGGCATTAAAAACAATAAATTCGTACTATTTGGATTCTTATACGAGATCTCTCTTAGTATCGACATAACGTCCAATGTGCCTCTTTGATGGATAAAACCCAAATAGAACGCCGGTCCTAGATTACCAAACAATATAATAATTGCAACAAGCCAAATTGCAAAACGGCTCGCTTTCCGGCTCCATGCCGATAAGAATCTCGACGATAGATAGAAGACCAACGGTAATAACGGAAGAATAAACCGGAATTCTTTATGTGGCAATAAACTGTAGATTGTTAACGCGAAAACTATCGTACTGAGTAATACTAATTCGTTTAGATGTAATTGGCGGTTTTTCAAAATGATTAAAGTTGCAAGTATGAACGGTACGAATTGTATGCCGAGTATTACCGGAAAACCGATTGATAAGTACCAAAACCACGGTTGTGTACCGTAATACGAACCGATATTTTCGAAAATATTAAATTTTAAAAATTCGTAAGGTGTTATAATGAACCGACCATAAAACCAACTATCCAAAACGGCACAAATTACAAAAATTGTTAATCTAGAAATAAAACGAATTAATTTGGCAATTTTCGGTTTGTTTCTGCTATTACCCTATCGGTAGATATCGTGTTAAAATCATTGAAATTTGATTTGGTGCCATCAACAAATGGTATATGCATAGAGGTAGCCATATAGTTGCCGCTGTGGGTCTTGTATAGCATACGAAAGCCACCAACCATAAGAAATTGCAATTATCTGAAAGTTGATAATTTTTGTTAAAAATTGAAATTTGCATAAACCGGTGATTTACCATTTCTTTTATAAACCCACGGGAATTTCGATAAAGCTATGGTTGTTAGACAACTTTCAAATGTGTTTATTAGCGTTCTAGAACCGGTATAATACCAGAACCAGGACGTTGTTATCGTAAAAATTGCCCATTTCTTCGTACCAGACCATTCATAGAAACATAAATCACTGTAGGCGCTCAGTAGTGATTGCAATACTCTTGGACCATAAATCTAGACAATAAATGAATTAGATATAAATTCAAATGAGTGAAAGTTGTTTACATACCAATATTTCTGCGTAATCTAAATTCATACATTTTAAAATCGCGTAAAACCCACTGAATATCAATGGATAAATTGAATTCCTTAGACCATACAACCACTCCCATGTCGTATATCCGTAATTAAAAGCGAATTTATGTGCGATCTCCAACGATTGATAATACTCATCAGGTACGAAATAGGTCTGTACTAGAAATACTGAAGATAGACGAATTGATAAGAAAATTAAGAAAATCTCGAGGTTTTTCATGATTACACGTGCAAATTAGCAGAATCTTTGAACTATTTTTAGGGAAATTGTTAAAAATAACCGGCTCAATTTCTAGGTTATGTCAACAAAAATTGAGGTTATATGTTATACCAACAAATCAAACAATACAAATTAATTAAACAATTTATTAATTACAGTTTTACAATTAAATCAATACAACATCGTTAACAATAGATTCGATTTAATTTCAACAAAATGTTCAAAGAAAATTGGTTTGAAGGGCGACATTTAGTCGTACAATAGCCGATATTTGGTGTGTACATAACGTCCCAATCAATGGTGCCCGTTTCTGAGTGGCGCCAATTTCAAATTCGGATCGCATATAGTACCCGATACAAGTAGATCTAATGGTGCTTTAAATATTCTAAAATTGATGTCGTTAAAATCGAGATCGGTTAATAGAAAATCGGACATACGATCCGATATAACCCAAACATTATTACTGTCGTCGATTTTAACATCCGCTGGGAATATTAATTCATCATCATCGCTATCAACGATACCGATCGTATTCGGTTGATATGGTAATAAAGAATTCCAACAACCGATTGCATTGCGATCGATTAAATTGAATAGTTGTATACCGTTATTGGACATTGTTTGTGCTGTACAATGTGTATTAACACCGCGGAAATTCAATAAGAAGAAATCGTGATAACTATCGTCGACTTTCGATTGATTCTTCAATATATTCGTATTGACAACGAATTGATTGAAACTGGCCAAAGGACTAAAGTATAATAGACGTTGATTTTTGTTGATGTACGGCGATAGAGACATACCGAAAATGCCCTCTTCGAACCATTGGAAATTCAAGCCGTTTATGTTGAAATCACCAGCCAACGGATCCGGATAGAAGAAACCGTGCTCAAATCGCCACGATTTATTCAATTGATACGAGTACACAATCAGACCGTAGCCCAATTCATCGCTAAAGTACGCATAGGCGTCGTTGCAATCATCATTGATTTCGACAGCGATATTCGCGATGAACGTGCGCGAATTCGTGTCACTGTCTTGGAATTGGTAGCGGCGGATCATTTGATTTGTAAACAAATTGAAGACGTTCACTGTATACGGACAGATGTTTTGTGTTGTATTGCCAATGCCAAAAGTGCCGGTGTCCAACACCCACAAACGGTTGCATTTATCAACGTGCATCCGATAGACGGTGCTCAATCCGTTCAAACAATTCCCCAATTTGTTCGTCTGCCAATCCGGATACGGTCGCAACAACGGCGATTCGTTCGATAGATAATCGTCCAAATAGATGTAATTTAACGTTGCTGGAATGCCCGATCGCCAACGCGGTACACTAATAAACATTTTATTACCCCAAATCCCGATACCGACCGGTAGATTATTCTTAGCTATGTATTCACCACTCAACATTGCCTGTAATCTATCGTTGTTATTATCGTAATTGTAATCGAGATATTTCCAATTGAATTGTCGTTGGAATTTCGATAGACTGATAACGGAGACGATTTGGTACACGATCAGTAATAATGAAATCTTGTAAATTCTATACATTTTTTTTAACGAACTAAACAAACGATTTAAAGAAAATCTTTGAAAATTACACGTCTACATCGATTTATATATAAAGAATTCAAAAATTATTGAAAAATTGTAAATGGTGGTGAATTGCACGCGATTTTACACCAATCAGGAGAGTGAAAGCGGTACCATTGTGCAATTTCGACCACTTCCCCCTTTACATACACATTATGTCTCTCTGTTATTTTGCACGAATATCTGTACTTTATCTTCTATGGCGATTTTTCTGTGAAAGTAATTATAGACTGTCTATTTCTCTGTCTATATGCAGTTTAAGTGCAAATTATCATCTGTCAAGAATGAGGAATCGGAAATTATACATCTTTCACCTATTTAATACAACGTTCTAGATTATAGCGCAAGCGCAAAAGATGCTGAACATGCCAAAATTGCCATCAAATTAGCCCGCTTTTTCGTTCTATCTTGCATCTAAAAGTTTCCAATTCGTCCCTGAATTAATGTAGATAACAAGCTTTAGAAAGGATTTTATTAATTCAATTAAAATCTAATTAATATATATAAATTTTAACTAATATGAGTTTCATAAGAATTCAACATTTGATTGATTCTGAATGTAATATGCACAATTAGAAAGTAACAACAAAATAATGTTGCATTTATGACTAATAATTGAAAAAAATTTAACGTAGAGAGCTACATTTAAGCTATCAATTTACAACTTTTACCATAATCAAAACAGACAACTTTATTAAGTTTCTTGTAAAAGATGAATATTTAAATAGATGAACGATTATACAGAGTGTACACCTTACAGTTGGTCATCATGGCTTTGGTTACGTAGAGCCGTAGCTTAGTTCGGCAACAAATAGTGTATGACCAAGCTACGATGCTACGTTATCAAACTCGATAATTCGTCCCTTTCTGACTTATTTCTCGAATAATAACAAAATAGATATATGCCCTTGTTTAAACTTCCAGCACGGTATATTCGTCAATTTTTAAAAGTTTTACTATTTTCGTAGCCAAATCGATGAATTAATTCTGATATTTTATTGTACGGTATAATCGTAAATAAAAATCAATTGAGCAATTTGTGAAATTAATTAATAGAATTTTCAAAACCTACTATTAAATAGCCCAGACAGCATCCAAATCAGAAAGACTCCTTTACGAAGTCTTCCGAAAGACTTCTTAGAGAAGTCTAATTATGACTTCCTAAAGACATTATTTTTTAAAAGTCAAAATTAAGAGCTCTTAAAGACTTTTTATCTAAGACGTCAGTTTTGTGATATTTCTTGACTAGCTTATGGAGTTGTAACGCGTATTAAGTCAAAAATTTAATTATTTTATTACGCATTAATTGAAAGTATTGTGTATTGATTGGAGAAAATGCTAACAAGGAAGCCTTTTGGAGAATTATCAAAGATCCAAAAAAATAGAAGCTTAAAAAGGGGTTATGATGGGTTACTTTTACCACAGAAAATGTTGCAATCTTTAGGAATTTTTTTCTCAAAAATTTTCTGATGTAATCCCCTATTATGTTTACATGTTTGAACGTAAAAACATATGTTTTACCCGAAAAAGCAATAAAAACCAGGGGATGTTATTTGAAATAATTGATGATGGCGTCATTTCTTCGCAACGTTTTATCTCAGTCACAATTAATTAAATTAAAAATTAAAAGTTACCTGTTGCGGCCTTTTTCAAATTTTTGATAAATAAAAACGTTATGACGATTGTGCGTTACTTTGTACTCATCCTGTATGTATGTTTGTAATTGTATACAGGATGATTCAAGAAGGTGGGCCATTAAAAGTATAAGAAATTCTAATTGATGGAAGTTTCTGATATTTGGTATATAGCCATCATGTCTCCTGAACCTTCTCTAGAAAATATTTTCGTTATTCTAGCACCCCCGCTCCCCTATATTGGA
>JAZBGW010001842.1:0-13624 GCA_037464815.1 Mylabris variabilis | reverse complement strand
GGTTGTACAATTCAAGTTGAAACGATAATTGCATACTTAGTTTGTGGGGTTGTCGTTCAACTAATTGTTTTTGTTTGTGGACAAAATACTAACAATAAGCAAATGGTTGGACCGATTGTTTATCTAATCTGTGGTACAACTTGTAGTATTATCTGTGTAGCTATTTATACACACCCTGTATAGGTAACTCAAATGTTAAATTAGATTTATTAAATTTTAAGGATAACAAGTCTCTCACATCAACTGTTATACGATGTTATAAAATCAGTTCGAGTAAATTCTGTTGCATCAATTCTATTTTGTTTTCTTTCAGGCATTCGTTATACAGTAGAGGCGGCAATAATAGGAACATAGGAAAAACATCGGATCCGCCCATCTATACTACTTACATATTAGTTAGAAAGAAATAGTGGGAACGTGGGTGGTTTCAAAATTGGAAACAATGTCGGCTATTACCACCCACCCTTAGTCCTTTGATCAAACAAAGCAATTTCTTTTGTACGAAAGAAATTGCCTACGTCGACCTTCAAACTTTCTAGTATAAAATATATCTTTGTCGCACGGTATACCCTTTAGTTCATGAAACATTCCCTGAAAATGCATCAGATAAAGAAGGAACTATCCTCAAGATATTTGTTTCTGTTGGTATATGAAAAAATTCTTAACGCAGCTTGACAGCTGTCATTTGCATTTACATTTAAGTGACAAACATTAACTATGAACTTTAAAAAAATAAATAATATTAATTATTTAACAACACTAAACAGTGCTTTAATAGGTATTAAAGCACATTTTTGTGACCTTGGCGAAGCTATTATAGATGCAAAATGGAAAAAATGTATTTAATATTAATTCTGAGTGCTTTATGCATTGAAATATTCACTATTATTGTAAAACTAAAATATTCAGCTCAAAAATTAAGTAAAATTAACTAAATCTTCCCCTTTGCTAAACAATGATTATTTAAGAAGAAAATCTTTAAGAATCAAAAGTACCTACTCAAATTGCAATATTTTGAAAATTATGTAATTATTAAAGTTCGCTAAAAATCAATAATTAGGCTTAAAGTCAAAAATTCAACTCGGCAATTGAGTAAAAGTTTCTAAATCGTTTGGTTGGCACGTCTTAATTGTAAAATTTGCTAAAACCAGATCATTTATAAGAAAAGTTAATTTAAAATTGAAAATTCTCAAAAGAGGCATAGAAGCATCAAGGTCGTCTCATCTACTCGCAGTGGCGGAACTACGGGTGAGCCAGGGTGGGCCCGTGCGCACCCTGAAAAGTCTGTGCCCACCCGTAAATAATCTCTAAAAATTTATATGAAAAACGTTTTTCTAAAATGAATACCACAATATTTGTATGATCACAGATACCAAATTATTTTTTTTAAATCTGAATATGTTTATGTTAAATGAGGTGCCCACCGAAAATGAAGTTGGCCCACCTAATGGCCCACCCTAAAATTTGATGTTAGTTCCGCCACTGACTACTCGTCATTAGCAAAAATCGTTAAAAACTGACGACGAAAATATGCTAAACCTCAAAAATGTTGATGACTTTTAAATAGAGCTTCGATCCGTTACTTTTCTTGTTCCGGTTCAATTAAGAAAAAATATTATCGGTTCGGTTCCGGTTTTCGTTTCTGCAAAAATAACGTTTTTTTCGAGCTTTACTTCAGTTTCAAATGATTAATTTACAAAATTGTAAATTTCACCCTCAAAAGTACAACCCCTAAGACCAATTTACAGGGTAACCATTTTAAATTGTAATTTTCTATTAGCAGAATAATTTTCATGGTGATATGTTTTACCATGAGTTAGAAAATCACAAAAAAGCATAGAAAATGTCATATTATCTTCTATAATTTCAACCCCCAACAAGGGATGAAGACCTTTTAATAGCCCAAGCGAATTTATATCAACTAGTTTTTAAACTGCTAAAAAATATTGAGCCTATACAAATATATTTGGAACAAAATTTACAGGGCTAACTTTCACCCCCAATATCTTCCTTATATCAAAAATCATCAAAATCGGAAGCTTTGACCTCGGGTGATTTATTTGTAAGTCCATGAAGTACAGCCGAATGCACTAAAAATGTGACGATTGTTGTGAGGCTGTGTAAGCCAGGCTAAAAACGAGGGAGGTTCTTACAATACGGTAGATCCTTAGCAGGTCAGAATTTGGAAGGAAAAATATCCAAACAAAAATCGTAGGTGGGACTAGGGGGTGTTATCTTGTATATTTAGATAACAGGTAATTGCTTTTCTATTATTATGAAAAAGTAACTGTTACTGCAATTTTAAAGTTCCAAATTTATTTTACCCCTATTCGTTTCCATAGCCACACCTTCTTCCCTTTAGGATGGACAAAGCTCGGTTTACACAACTAAAAAAGGAGTATTTCTCGCTCCAGAGTCGTCATATATTCCGCGCACTCAGCTGTACCTATCGCTGACGCCAGTGGCGTAGTGAGCAGGGTTCCGTAGGTTCCGCGGAACACGGGCCCGGGCCCTCAAGGAGCCCGGCTTCCGGGAAAGAAATATCAGCTCCGAAAATCCGTAAACAATATTATGGATTGATTCCTTATTAAATTATATCAATCAAATTGTGTTTTAAATATTGAAATAATCAACCTTTATTTGGAAAATTTACATATTAAATTTAAGATATTTTTTAAAGGGGTCCGGCGTTCGACAAAGAGATATTGGCTCAGAAAATTCATAAGCAAGATTATTATATAAATTTGAACCAATAGCTAATATGTAAATTTGGGGCCCGCTTTGTAAACTGGAACACAGACCTGTTAAATTGTCACTACGCCACTGGCTGACGCAGTACTGGAGAAAATAGGAAAGTGAAGATAATAAGAAAAAAGAGAGAAAGAGCGTGTTAAGTGGTATGCTTGAACCAAAAAAAAATTTGTTTTTTCCGGTTTTCGGTTCAGTTCCGGTTCGAAGCCCTGCTTTTAAGAGCACGATTTGGTAACTTCTTAAAACTTAGACTAGAAATGATTAGAAACAATCTTTTTTCAAATGGCAAAATTTTCCAAAAGAGCCGATTTACGACAAAATCATCTCAAAATCTAGTACTGTTTGGTCATTCTATCGAGGCGAAAGTCTTGGATGCGCGGTAGCAAAATTGGAACCGCCTCTAGAATTGTTTAGGAATATCTCATAGGCGTAGAAGTATTTGTATAATGACTATTTTTTAAAAAATATTACCTTACATTTTTATAACTTAAATTTTCAACATTAATATTACTAATTTGCCCCATAGAATACTTGTTATTTACCTTTCTTTCAATGTTGAAACTTTTTAGATGGGTCATTTGTTGTTTGCTTACGACGCCTATGGTTTGCACTTGAGGTTCAATGTTTCTTATTTGTTAAAACCTAGTAAAGAGACCCTCCTACTCTTTCGAAACACAAGCCCACCTGCGTCAATTTTCGCCTCGATAAAACGACCAGACAGTAACGAATTCGAAAATCCTCTTTTTCATGATCTAATAGTGAAATTCAAGAAGAATCTCGCTTTAACGTTACTTCTGGTTATAAAAAACTTTGTTTGAACTCCAATAAAAGCAAAAATTACAGTTTCGTTTATCTATAGGAGTATTTGAACTTTGACGGTGACTGTGGAATATTTTATAGGAAACAACAAAGAAGACCTGACGTTAATTTTTTTTTATAATTAATTCGCCTATTTAACAACGAATCACATAGAAATAACCGTCTAATTTTGGTTAGTTTGTAATCTTCTACGTTTTTAACTTGATTGGACCGTTACAGTTTCTATTCTTCATTGTGAATTTTCAAAGAATGGATTTCTAATGGAACGAATGGAATGTTGTTTCCTATTCATTTTCTGTTGGACTTTGTTTATTAGCATAGTAATTAAAACAGTCTAAAGTACAATTTGTGTACAACCTGTCTGCGATTTGTTTCATTTAAATTTCTGTTGTATCAAAATTTGTAATTTTTTTTAACAGTTGTATTAGATTGCAATGTCTTAGATGCCAGTCTGTGTCATTCCTTTCAACGGGAGATACTTTTGAATAATTTAACGCTTTCACCCCGTTTTTTCTTAAGTAATTCTACATAATGTGTAGATTTTATCCTGCTATTTATTTTGATTACAGCAACACTAGAAAAATAAACACAGATAGAGACTGTCGTCTATCTAGAAAAATCTGCCTTTCACAAGCTGCTCCACTGATAATCTTTCTAATAACATTTTTTTCCCCCGTTGCCGCTTATTTTTGAAGGCTATCATCGTTATCAAGTCTTTGGTTGACCTTTCTTTTTGAACATTAAACCGGCTATGTTTATGTATATATGTATGTGGAGATGCCAATTGAATAATAACCAAATATTCACACATAAACTTTCGTCCATTTATTGTTTAGATGTGTTTGTGTGTGATATTTTGTGTATGTGGGGGCCTCCTCGCATACGTAATATTCGCGGAATGGAACCTTGAAAACTGTGTTCCGCCTGAAACAGCTGTGTTCCCGCCAAAAAAATCTACAACTATGATTGGTTGTCAGGTACAAAGTCTCTCAGTATCTATGCGAGCTATTCTAAGATAACATCTTGAAATTTAACGGATTTTTTTCGGTTCCTGCTACTGTTCCCGCTAAAATTTACTTGAACATAAATTTTCTTCAATAAAAAAATTCTACTACAAAACACAACAAACCGATTGTTGAAAGAGAAAATTAGAAAATAGTTTTCACTTGCTAGGTATTTACACATAGTTAGTGTTGTGTAAAATTTTCTTGTTAGCAATATTGCACAATTTCCAATGAATTTTCAATTGAATAATTTACAGGAATGCTCGGCCATATTGCTGAAAATTCACAATAAAATCCGGTGACATTTGCAAGATGACATCATTTGTAATTTGCCTGGTTTCAGTGGGCGGCCATCATGTTTCAAACCAAAAAATTAATCGACATGAGCCATCTCTTCGGTTGAAAGAGTTGGCCAAAAACATTATTTTCGCATACATAATAGCAGCAGCAGATGGTTTTTCCCCTTTTAACTATTTTTAATTCGCCTATTGCATATTATTACCGAAATTAATGCGAAAAGTACACGGCGGCAGTAGGAAAAAAAATTGTAAATTATTAGAACGTGAATGTGTAGCTTTTACATATTTTATTATCGTATTGCATGGAAAAATATTCCTATTTGGCACGCGAAATTATAGAGAGTAAAAACATGATTTAAAGCCGATGTAATGATGTAAAGAAGGCGAAAATCGAGGAAAAAATTAATAATAAAAAGATTATAATTGAATGAAATCTTGCAAGTTTTACAAAAGTATTTGTAAAGTTTACAAGACAGACAAAGATAGACGCCATGCATTTATTGATCTATAAAGTATGAAACGACCTAGTTTTCTGTATGTGTGTAATTCTTGCAAACAACAAACTAGCCATCAACACACTAAATAGACATGAATATAACAACAAGTCCATCGATTGTATCGCTCGAAATTACCATATCTGGTTAATTGATGGCATATTTGAACATATTTGGTCATAATTTGGAATTAATAAAACTGATCTTGGTCAAAATTGTATGTTTAATAAAACTACCGAAACAACATTGTGTGATTTAACATTGGAGACTTTCATCACATCAACTTTACCGCTTTTTATTACGCCACGTCATGTAGTTGTTTTTTTTTTGGAGGTCGCCTTCATGATGTTCGTAAAGTTTAAAAATATCCTTCTACTTATCTGCGTATTATTCTTTTCTTTCCGTTTTAAAAATCCCAAACACGTACCGTGAAAATGGTTGCTGAATTCTTTTCGGCTAGTCAGAATTTCTGCGTTTTCACAAATTTTATTGAGGATTGTTCTTATTTTGTCTACCACATAGATTAAGCGAATTAATTAAAACTTTTCATTCTTTCGTTGAATTTTTTAGAGACAAAGATTTTGGAAACATTGCCGACTTGGTAATTGGTATAAAAATAACCGTCAGGCTGCTGAAGATTTAAGTTTTGGACGTTTTAAAATTTTGTGCCCAACTTTGAGAAAATTATTTTATTCAAAAAGATATACGAAAGAAGGAAAATCTTATCTTTGGGGTAGTTTTGAATCCATCAAACGTGCTAAAATTAGATGTTTATCAACATCTTAAAAAATTTTTCCAAGGCTTGATGATTTTTTATATTTTATTCTAATTTTAGAGACTTATTAATGTTGCTTGTTTGACGAACAAAACTTCCCTCTAGACAGTTTTCCTTCGTGACTCAACTTTTTTTTCGGCAGTTTGAGGATCCGGTTGGGTTGACTCATTCACCATTATTGATTAGTTGAGGATTTTGTTTTCCCCGTATGACAAATTTGAGGTTCTTGGTGAATTTTCAAACGATTAGCAGTCTAATCTTTGATTATATTCACATTTCTATCATTTTGGGTGATGTTTGCTAGTCGCTGATAATTCGGGAAATATGCTCATTGTAACAGACTATGAAATCTAACAAAAATTCCAATGTAACTGACGTTATAAAATTTTCTATCTAGCTTTAAACTGTCAGCTGTATTTGCTTCGATTTTCCTTACTTTCGGCAAAATTGGAAATAAATTTTGGCACCTTTCAAGTTCAAAGGAATTCAAAATGTTTATTTTCCAAAAATTCTCTAGATCTTGCTTTGCTTGTTTAGTGCCAGTCGAAAATTTTGTCAATTAACGGGCAATGTAGATTTTTATCAATTGAAATTTTTGCAACGTTACCCAAATTTTATTGTGCCGAAAACTGGAACCGGTTGTGAAGCATGCGTTACATTTTAATTGTTTCCGGAAATCTCTATTGTTCAAGGTTGTATTCGCAAAAATGATTACTACAGCCTTTGTTCGAAAATGTCTTTATAATTTTAAAACCAACCACAATAATAATAAAAAATTGTCGTTTGTTTTCTTCGATAAATTACATTTAATTGAAATTTAAAGTAAGTAGACAAAGGGTTTCTTATCTTTATGGTTTCACATTGGTGTATGAATTTAGTTTCTGCATATGAAATCTTGTAATATAAAAGCCATATTATCTTTACGACTTTTCTTTGTTTCAGCTCTTGAATAATTCAAGTCCGACTCTATAAAATCGCTCCGAATTGACCAAACAATTCTAGCAAAATTTTACTATTTTTACCAAGGTACCAAGCCAAATTAGTTAATTTCCACCAATAAGAATCAAACTATAAATCTTGATGCTGTACTTATAAAATTAATTGAAAGTTAGAACTGGAACAAACTTGAGAAATGCATTGTTTGATTTGGATTTCCTCCAACGTATTGTATAAAAGAAAAATGAGAAATTTAAATAAAATTGTGTAAAACTTTCTAGTTGTTAAAATAAAAATTAGATCATTATTTCACGCTTCAGCGCTGAAACCGGCCGAATTTCGAATAAAAACCAACTGTCGGCTGGTTCAGTTTTACGAATTTCCTCGTTTAGAATTTTGTCGGTTGTTCTTATTGGAATAGAAATTTTAACAAAACAGTTGGCACAACACAACTGAAAATCTATCTTTACATATGACTAATCTGTTGTTAAATTTATCGTGTTTTTTTCTCTCCACCGATACTGTTGTTGGCACATTTAATGAAGTGAAATTTAACGAAAAACGGAAGAGTTAAATAGGCGTTGATAACACGACACTGTTGTTACAATTTCCGTTTTTATTTTTATTTTTAATGTCAAATAATCTCGTCTATTCGTGTTATTTTACATGGAAAAATTGCCATATAAAAATATTACTTCAGCTTGTTGAACCAATGACTGGTCGGATTACAATGTTATATAAAAGAGACTATCGTTTTTTTGCCTTTGTGTGTATTTTGACCTTGTTGAGGAAGCCAGTTTTGTCGACGATTTTTCTATAAAAAAATCGCTCACATACACTCAAACACAAATATCTTCTCTACGAAACAATCATAGTGTGGGCAATTTTGTTTGGTATTGCGTTACGTAACAGCCGAAACTGCCAGCAAACAACACGGCGATGGGTTCTGAATCGTCGCTGGTAACGTTTGGAAATTTTCCACACACAACACTGTATTTGCGATCTTTGATTATTTCGTCGGGCTACGATCACGGAACTAATTGATGATCAAAACAAAAAAAAAAACACAAGGAAACAGTCATATTTCCGGTGTTTCATCGAAAATATCCCGATCTGGAAGAAATCCGGATAAGTCACCATTTTTTTTTGTTGAATCAACCAAAAATTTTCCGTTAATTTATTCAAAAACGTTGACGTGTATCTCGGTGACCCGAAAAAATTCTAAACAATAGTTTTCTGTTAATTAAAATGCAGATACAATTGAAATAACGTGTGAATATAACAAATTCCAATTCGTTAACATTCTGTTTTAATTAACAATAACGCGAAAAAAAAACGAAATTTGTTGTGTAATGGTGCCAAAAATCGATAACTCTCATATCCGCGTCGTGTAGACACAAATTAGACATAACATCTTTTTTTAGTAGTCTGATAAATTATCAGAATTTTGAAAAAAAATTGCGCCGAACCTATTGCAAATACATCTGTTTCCGGTATACGGCAATTAATTGACTTTTAGTGTCTTCAAGCTAGACTGTGGAAAAAATTTTGGAATAGCGAGGGGCCAGGTGGTGGTTCCCCATTTTATTTTCATATAGGATAACATTGACGAAGGGGCGGGCTTTTTTTTGGTTGGAATGTTAATAGACACCGGGCCAATAGTGGTGGTGGTGGTTTTCGGGTCTAGGATTCAAAGTACCTAACGACCATTTTAAATATTGAAAATTCCAATGAAACAGTTCTCACAATCAGAAATTATTCAGTTGAGAGAACTGATATGGAAAATAAAATTTATCTTGTTCAATGTTTGTTTACATAGATTTTATGAAGAGGGACGCTGTTATTCTCGATTTATCACACTTTATCTGGACACTTAATTATTTCATGTCCTTGAGGGATTTTGCTTTGCTAGAAAACGATGATTTTATAATAATACATTTGAAATTTAAAACAGAAACGTTTGAAAATTTTAAAACAAAAGATTTTGGGCCTCATTTAGGCACCCTCCCCGTTTCGTTTCTTAATTGGACATTATTTTGTCCCCTAGTTTATTTTCGCTGGTTGTTTGTTGTCTGACGATTTGACGAATGATAAAATGAACCGTCAGTTGTAACAATAGTCAAATATTCAAAAGTAACAAACAACACGGCCATTAGAAGTTTATATAATTCAGGGTGTCAGTGTGTCACGTTAGTAAAACGGGTTGCTTGGCAACAGGCGCGCTTCGCCCGGCCTATTTTAGGGGCTATATCGATCGACAGTAAAATAACCTACCACCCCCTTTGGCCTGATCTTCTATCCTTTACAAACATATACAGTACTAATGGTAAGTTTTCAGTCCCTTTTTACCACCACCAATGACGATGACAACAACGGCATTGATACAGATCAGTGGTAGTTGTGGTGGAGACGGCAATCCCAAGTTACGACCTTGAATCCATGGGCTTTTGTACATAGATCGTGCACGGGGTAGAAATAGAAATATAGATTAAAGATTGAACAGACTAGTACAGTGCAAACAAAGAGAACGATAACACCAGGTGGTGCAGGTGAAGAATAATAACCAAAAGGGTTGAATTATTTATTATTTTTATGTTTTCTTTCAATTATAAATTTGAAGTATCATTACAGAATGGTGGCTCCTTCAAGTCTATCCAACTAAAATTGTTATTTATGTTATATACCTAGAAAACCTTGGCAACCTTCCATTTCCTCTAGATGAAACTTTACCAGTTAGTTCTGTTTTTTTTGTGTGTTTTTTGTATTTTCATCAGATCCTCCTGCGGCAAACTTGCGCATATTACCAACATTACATAACCAGACCTAGATTTTCTGTTTATTATCAGAAAAAACAGGCGGATTTTAACGATATAAACACGACAAATTAAAATAGACGATTTACTATTTTAGAAATTACAACATTAATAAGTTAACAAATCACACGAAAATTTCATTTAAAATTGATTTCAAAATACAAACTATATAAAATACGATGAGGTTCTCCTTCTTTAGGTAAATGAAAATTGAAACGTGTAGTAATAAAATATATGGCGATGTTGAAAATATACAAAAAAATTGCGATATCACAAGCTATAAGAGAAGAAATTTGATTTATCAAATATTATGTTCATTTACGTATGTGGGACTAGTTGGGACATTCATTGGATGTCGACGTATCATAAAAGTCTTCAATCTCGCTGACGATATACAATCCGCATACTGTTTCTCCTACAAAAACAACAACAATATTAAAATAAATCAATTATCTACCTAACAAATCAACAAACTTGATTAATCCAATCCATTTTTAGACACTCCTCCATAGTGATCCGATGTGACGGAACTAGCACCAATAATTTTCGAACGAGATCTTTTGCACCATCGGAGATCTCCTTAAAGTATTCATCAGGAAAACAATAATCACATTTGAGAATATTTGCAGTAGTCTCTTCCATTGAATCGTCAAGAAATGGTGAAACACCACTGAGCAACACGTAGAGGAATACACCGATAGCCCAATGATCTGTATGTTTACCAACCGGCTGGCCTAATACCAATTCAGGTGATGCAAATTCGAGACAAGCTGGTGGTAAAATGACATTTTTCGTAGTATTTACCGAATCACCGAAATCGACCAATTTTAAAATTGGCATTGTTGTATCCGATAGATCTACCATTACATTTTCAGGCTGTAGAATTGATCAAAAATTTAGAAAATAATCGATTTACGATCGAATATTACACATACTTTAATGTCTAAATGTGAGATGTTCTTGTTGTGAAGCCATGCTAATGCTGACATTAATTGACTTATGTAACTCTTTACAGTTGTTTCAGAATATTCGTTCTTCTCACAGATGTATGTGAATAGTAACGGCCCTTTTACCCTAAAATTACAACGGTTCGTTATTGTTCAACAAATTGAACATACAGGGTGTCCCAGGGGTATGAGGAACCGTCATAACTCCGTTGCTATAAGACATATCCGCTCGCAGTTTTTTTCAACAGTAGCTACGGACATTCTGTACAATTTAAAATTATTTTTATTATTTAAATACTGTTGCTCTACAGGGTGGCACACCAAACATGTTTTTTTTTAAATGGAGACCCCTCTATATCTTAATATCATTGAAAAGGTCTTTTGATTCTCATGAAAATTAATGCAATGTTATTAGGCAAAATATAAGCCATTTAGATTTTATGGCAAAAAGAAAATGAAAAGGCGTTATCTTTAAAAAATTACTAAGAACTGATTTTTGGAGCTAAAGCAACGAATAATGTATTCTATATTTCTTAATGTCCTGCATTTTCATTCCAGTGCTTACTCAGGGCCGGACCGACAGGGGGAGTGTATGGGGTGTAACACCTCAATTTTGAAGCAAGTCGGCAAATTGACTTCTTAAATTTGCTTATTGAGA
The DNA here is from genome assembly GCA_037464815.1 of Mylabris variabilis. Lineage (NCBI taxonomy): Eukaryota > Metazoa > Arthropoda > Insecta > Coleoptera > Meloidae > Mylabris > Mylabris variabilis. The sequence goes on along the minus strand of JAZBGW010001842.1, from coordinate 2,128 downwards.
TCACTAAATCTGAATCGCCAAAAACGAAAAAATCGAATATCATAAAAACTTGTTTATATTTTATTATATTTATTTATACTGTTTTTATTACCCTTACGACGGATTTCTGGCGTCGACTTTCTTAAAATTAGCGATATCAGTGCTTGTTGATAAGTATCATGTAACAAAACAAAATGCTATTCTCATAATTTTTTAGTCGGCAAATTGTTAATTCAACACCCCCTCCTTTTAGTTGTTATTGGGTACGGCCTTGTGTTTACTAATTAATGAATTCTAATTAACGTATACAGGGCATGCTCAAACGCAAAACCATGAGTATCTCAGTTTTTCCAAAGGGAACACCTATATCTTGTCATACCGTTTAATAGAATTTTTTTTAGCTTTCTAACGATGTGCAATTTGCTTGGTATATTTTGAAAAACTGATGAGATTTACTCTAAAACGTTCTGTTTTTACCTGTTAATTATTCAAAAAAAATAACGTGTTGTCAATAAATTTGACAATATACGCGGGTGAAATTCATAATTTGAAAAGAGTAATAATGTATCTTCTGTACCGGGTGAGTCACCTAAAACGAAAAATTCTTATGGCAACTCCCATTATTTGGTGAGTGAATCGAAAAATATTTCAAGGATTTACAGGAGGGTCCCTAGAGAACATTTTAGCAAAATTAGAACCTCGTAGCTCATTTGCAAGTTGGTCAAAAACGCTCGATTCTGACGATGTTGCGATTTTCAAAAACGAACTAAACACGCAGAACGACTTAGAAGAATGACTCAAGAATCCTCTTAACATTATTTTTTTTTGTTTTTCTAGAATAGGTGGGAATGGTTCGCATTGTTTCTAGAAGCAATGGAGAAAAACGAAAAAAATCAATGTTGGGAGGGTCTTCGAGTCATTCTCAGTCGTTTTACGTGCTTAGCTCGTTTTTGAAAATTGCAGCCTTGTTCAAAACGAGCGTTTTTTGACCAACTTCCAAATGAGCTACGAGGTTCTAACTGTAATAAAATGATCTCCAGGTACCACCCTACAAATCCTTGAAATATTTTTCGAATCGCCCGCCAAATAATAGGAGTTGAGTTTGTCCTGACTGATTCATTCTCGCCGAGCGTAAATTATTGAATATAGACACATGAAATTTGGCCAGTAAGATCCTTTCATAACGTAAACACCCATTAAAAAGGGAATTTTGGAAATTCCACCCCTAAGAGGGTTAAATAGAGGATGAAAGTTTGTACAAAAATCTGTCATTTTTGAAGCTAGAAGCATGAAACTTTATTTTTATGCTTTTGATCAGGAAATAAATAAATATGTACGTGCTTCAGTGTTTAAAATTCCACCCTTAAGAGGGTGAAATAGGAAATGAAGGTTTACATGGAAGTTCTTTCATTTTTGAAGTTAAAAACAAAAAATATTATTATTTCGGTTTTGGAATAGAAGACATTAAACACATGATCTATCGTTTTTGAAAAGCCCACTCTTAAGGGGGTGAAATGGAGTATGATTTTAAAGTTAATTGAAGTTAAGAGCATGGAACGTTATTACTATTTGGACTTTTGATTAAAAAACAATAAATAATCGTTTTAGGGTTTTTGGAAAATCTACCCCCTAAGAGGGTGAAACGGGATAAATTTTGTACAGAAGTCCGTCATTTTTGAAGCTAGAAATAAATAAAAACGTGTTCCAGAGGTGTTTAAAATTCCATTCTTAAAAAGGTGAAATAGGGAATGAAAGTTTCTATGCGAGTTCTGTCTTTTTTGAAGTTTAAAACAAGAAATATTATTATTTAGGTTTTGGAATACAAGACAATGAACACGTGATTAATTACATTTTTTTCGAATAAATAAGTAAATTATATAAATTTTTGACAACAGCCTATCTCATTTTTTTTTGAATAATTAACAGGTAAAAACATAGACGTGAAGCACATTTGAGAGTAAATCTCATCAGTTTCTCGAAATAGACTAGGCAAATTGCATATCCTTAAAAGTCTTAGAAAAAATGCTACTAAAAGGTATAACAAGATATAGGCTGTTCCATTTGAATAAACTAAAAAACTCACGGTTTTACGTTTGGACATGCCCTGTATACGATAATTAGAATTCATTAATAATAGGCACTGGAATGA
>JAZBGW010001841.1:0-13629 GCA_037464815.1 Mylabris variabilis | reverse complement strand
ATTTTATGTTTGTTCTCTCCAACCGCACTCAATCTCCATCACCATTTCAACGGAGTTATCCGTTTATTTGTTGCGATTGTACCACTACAATCATTTAACGTAATTGATGCACTGAGTAAGCGATGTCACAAACAATAAACAGGCGGTCTACTGTAGCTGATTTTTGTCTCCCACTTACGAGATTTTTATTAACGCAGCAAGTAGGTGGGTTCAAGTACTTGGTGAGATACAAACATATAAATTAGGTCTATAGTAAAAATGTGAAATAAATTTCCAATCCCGCTATTAAGTAATAACAGTAGATGAAAAGTTGGCGATGTACCGCCCTGTTGCTGTAAAAGCAGATGATTCGTATCAAACTTGAGCGTTTTAAAAAATATTTCAAGGATTTATAGGAGGGTGTCTAGAGATTATTTTAGCAAAATAAGAAGCTCTTAGCTTATTTGGAAGTTGGTGAAAAAAAGCTCGTTTAAGATAAGCTTGCGATTTTGAAAAATTAGCTAAACACGCAAAACGACTTAGATTGACTCGAAGATCCTTCCAACATTTTTTCCCTCATTGGATTTTAGAAAAAAAGCGAAACATTTTCACTTGTTCTAGAATAAAATTGAGAAAAACAAAAAAAAACAATGTTGTGAGGATCTTCGAGTCATTCCAGGTTATTCAACGTGTATAACTCGATTTTCAAAATGGCGACATCGTCAGAAATGACCGATTTTTGACCAACTTCAAAATGAGCTACAAGTTTAATTTTGGTATAAGTCCTTGAAATATTTTTCAAATAGTATTCATAAGAATCGTTTACTTTTAGAGCAGTATACAGTTTTTTTGTCGTTATTTTAAGTTAAGTTTGATTCTGTGACATTTTTATCAATACTCATAGTGTTAGAGAATTTTACAATGGAATTGTAATAAGGGGGGAGTCTCAGAACCTCTTATTCATTTTTTTTTTTAGTTAAATTAGCAACTTTTGTCCAAATATTGCGAAAAGGAGGCAATTTAGACTCTTTAGTAGATTTTTCAAGAAGATTCTTGAGTTTAAGGCTAAATTTTGAAATATTTCGACACCTTCAGTTATTTTGGCAAATCTTGATGTTTGAAAGGGGGATTATTTAGTCCCTTTCAGTTGATTTTGGAACTGTGTTTTTGGCTTTAAGAAGTATGTTCCAAATCATCAATTCTGTTTAGCAAATCCCGCTAGGACGATTCACTATTTATTTTTGGTAAATTTTATAATTTAATTATCAAAAGAAGAAGATTCGACGTCCTTAAAGCTAATTTCCCCCCCTTTAAGACAGAGTCCCCTAAAGTTATCAGTTTTTAATCAATTTTTAAAACAGATGTGGCTCGTGCCTTAAATTATTCGTGGTGCAGCAGCTTTGCAGTGCTTATAGACGAACTATATGCTTTTGGATATATTTTTAAAGAATTAGTACTAGTTTAATCTATTTGACATCAAAATATGACAAATCGCACTAAATATCATCTTCATAGCACTAAATATCATCCATTGTTTTTGTAAAAAAAACAACAATTTTTTGACCGTCTTTTATTATGGTCAACAATTTGAATTTCTGTGCAGGAAACGATCAAAATCTCTATAAATGCCCCTTAAAGAATACCAATGACATTCAACTGATGTTTTTAACAATAAACAACAACATAAATAAAACATTTATTTTATTTATGTCCTCGTTTACATAGAATTACATAAATATATTAACTAGTTAACATTTTTAAATAATACTTATAATAATTGTGGTTAATTTCAATAACCATCTCAATCATTTATTAAATAATATTCAAATATAGAATAGAGCAAAATAAATAAATAAATTCTACAAATAAGATCTTGAGCTATTTGTTTACTTTTCTATTCATCAAGATCACACACTATTACGAGTATTATTTTCTAGAAGATTACTAAATAACATGTACGAATGTTTCTTTTATGCTTTTAATCAAATCAACGGTTTACTTTCTTCGAAAATTTTGGCATACTTTTGTTCAATTTGTATTTTTCGATTGTGCACCAAAGAAACTTGAAATTAATCCAAGAATATCGTTATTAAACAAATTACGTTGTTGTTGATGATTATTGTTATTATTACCGAATGTAATACTAGCTATGGCATCACTAATTCTTTGTAATGTCTCTTCATCTTTATTTTGTGGTATTTTTTTCGTTTTTGGTGTACTTGTCTCTTCTAATAATTCCTTAAATATTCGTTCAGATTCTTGTCTATCGTTATTCTCACCATCATCATCATCATTGTTATCGTTTAATTCATCATTAAGTTGTTTGAAAATCTCATCACTTTGATCGTTTTCATTATTTTCACGTTTTTCTATAATTTTCGGTTTTAAGTCCACAATTTTGTCATCAATATTAAAATCTGTAAGATTTTTCAAATTATCGATAATTTCAACATCTTTCTTCATTGGATTGATTGTGGTTTCAATATTGTTTAAAGGTTTCGTTTCATCATCGATTATTTCAACAACATCATCATTTTTCGATTGTTTCGTTCCATTTAACATATCTGTAATTTCAAGATTTGTCGTTTCTGTTATCTCATCAAATGTCTCAATACTTGCACTATCATTCGATGTTTGTATTGTTGTTTTATAATAATTTTTAGGTGTTGTTAATTCACGACTATCATCTTCAATATTTTCAACACTTTCTATTGAACGTTCAGTTTCTACAGTTGTTAAATTCTCAGGTAAATCAGTAATTGTTGCCGCTTCTATATCACTAGGAACAATCGTTTTTAAAATTTCATCAGGCAATCCAGCTCTTGGATTCAATAATGTGTAATTTTTCAACCATTCACTATTCGTTAAATTTGTCGGTATTGTACTATTATGGCGTAAAACCAAAACATCTGGATTTATTTTTAGATCTTTTGAAGAATTTCGACCAATTTCAAGAATTGTTTCAGTTGTAATATTTGGCAATACCGTAGTCTCGAATGTTTCAGTAATATTTTCAAAATTTGTTGAATTTTCAAGAAATTCAGTGGTAATATCTTCAATTTCAGATGTAATCGTTGTAATCTCTGTAGTATTATCGTCAATACTTTCAGTGATTGTTGGTTGATTTTCTGTTGTTGTTATTGTTGATGTAGTCGATGATGGTGGTTCTGTTGTTGGTTTTTTTCTTTTAACTAACGATAAAATATGTGTAGTTTCTGATGCTTTTGTTTCTAAATCATTTAAATTACCATTATATTGTTTTTGTTCGTGTTCATCATGTAATATTTCACTACTCTCTTCATAGCCGGGTTGTAATCCTTCAGCACCAATTATTGTAATAACCGATGATGGTGTACTTGCACCTTTTTCCGGTACTAATTCACCTTGTTTCAAAAACAATAATTTATCACCAATACGCAAAACAGGCGGTGGTTGTTGGAATATTTCTGATACTTCACTAGAATCAGTATCCGAATCGGTTACAACATTATTACTGTTATCATTGATAAATTTATCGTTAACATTTTCGATAATAGATTCATCAGATTTCGGTGATAATGTGATTGGTATTTCTTTAATTGCCGGTATTATTTCTTGTATTGTTATCTTTGGTGTATCATCTTGAATTTTATTGATCTCTTGATTTACATAAACTGTTGATGTTGGAATACTGGAGGAATTCTCTAAAATTCTCGTTAATGGCCATAATTCTAAAACTTGACGATTTATATCTGGTAATGTTGTGGTTGTTGTTGTTGTTGATCGATCAATTAACGCTTCTAAAAATTATTGAAAAAATTTAAACTTTTTATAAATTAATATTTCAATAATTATTATTACCAATAGGTGGACAATTATCATATTTGGGACAGCATTGTCCTGGTACGGTTTTAGCTTGACAGTCACTGCGTAGATAACACGAAACTTGGGCACATTGAACTTCACCACCACGGCAATAACAAACTTTACATTCCCCACCTGGTAGGGTTTTTAGACGTTCACCATTTGCATAAATTTTACCCTCATGTTCGCATTCTGAAAATCAAACACAACACATAAATCACATCAACAATTAATTGTTTCCATTTTTCTTTCTTTGTTGTGTAAAAAAAAATATGTTCTGATGGAATTATGAATGCGAATACTTGAAACACGGGACTGGTTAAAGTGAAGATCGTTTGCATATTTCATAAGCCTTTTTAGACGGGAATAAAGGCGAGTCTCAACAAAAATTCTTTTGATAGGCAAATTGTAATAAAATATATCTTATTGTTGATGATTCTATTAAGATTACAATTGAATACTGACCACATTGATAATCAGGGCAGCATTTATTCGGCCGATGGATAGCTTTACATCCCGGTTTCTTTGTACATTTTATTGTTTCACATTGTACTCCTGGTGGTTGGCATTTACATTTCAGACATGGTTGTTCAGCCGGTACAGGTTCATCAATACCATAAACAACATCTCCAACAATACAAACTGGATCGATGTGAAATATGTGAAGGGAAAAAAACAAACAACAGACACATAAAAATTGAATTAAATTCAAATAAATACAACCGTTTAAAATGCTAATTAACGATTAAAGTTTATCTTTGTTATTTTTGTTGTTGTTTATAATGACAGGATAATAAAATGAATGAATTTATATGCAAACGGGGAGACTGAGAAAGTATCTCCCTCACGACAATTTATAACATCGTAATTTTTCTTTATTGTTTAAATAAAATGTTAAGTTATTCATATAGAATCGTTTAACATTAAACAAATTTTACCCCTTGATTCATCTATCTATCCATCTATAGACAATACCTTGTGTTTGACTTCCATCATTTTCAGGCTCAATTTCCGGATAAACTTCTCTTATTATACGAGTCGATCGAGGATTGTTGGGCGCTACAGGTCCTGAAATATTTCAATATTTAATTGTTCGTTTTGTTTTTCAAAACTTCAAATACATAGATTTTTATCTGTTGGTATAGTTATTTGTGTTGTTTTTAAATTGAAATTTTAATTGAAAAATCTTAAATTACTGGCGGCAGGTAGACTCAAATTCGATCTAAATATTTAAGAGCTTTTAACTTTTCAATTAAAACCGTTGTAGAAAATTAGATCGTTCCGTTTCAGCCGTCTCCTTCTTTTAAAACTTAATTTATATGTTCTTCAACATTTCTCAACGTTTGATTTGTGAAATATTTCGGATTTTTGTTTTTGTGTAGGTTAATTCTATTATTAAAAGAATCATTGACATAATTGTCATCATCCTTGATTCTAGTTGCTATAATTATTCGAATTGGTAATAAAATTGACCTTAAGAGTCGTTTTTTTAAATGCAATTATACGGTTAATCATAGAAACAATAGCATGAAATTTGCAATTAATGTTTTTCTTCTATTTTACAGCTCTTTAAGATGCTATAAACGCACTGTTTTCGCTGTATTTACATACTATTTTTCTTGCAATGCTTGTTATTTCTATTAGTGTCACTTGCAAAGAAACTGAAAATATAGTTTTTTTGTAACGAACACGAAACAGGCTTAATTCGTGTTTAAAACAAACTTTTCCTATCGATCTCATGCCATTAGCAGTAAACAATGTTCGGTGGTTGCTTTGTGCCAGTGACAAAATAAATGATGGTACGAATAAAAGAGCTTTATAATATATACACAGAATCGATTCGGATAATTAGTATGGAAATCAAAAAATTAAGAAAAGTGCTTGTGATTAATGGTATTATAAATCAGAAAAGGCAAGTTCCTGAAAATTGTTCAGCTCATTGCCTTGTGTTATAAATGCTGTACATGTATGTGATCTATACTTGAGGTTTTCCTTCTACTATCTACCCTGCCACAATAGATCACAAAGGATAAGGAAGGTAGAAATGGGGGAGGGTTTGTTTCAAAATTACTCATTTTGATGGTGTTAGTTCTCAATTATTTTTCGTTTTTATTGTTCAATACATTGCGAATAGACATCAAACGAATTGTTTAATTTTGTAAAATGTAAACAAAGTGTATTCTCTATACCTATTGATTTTTCTCATCGTATGAATTTCTGTCGCTTTAACCGATCAGTTACGGTTGATCAATAGACCGTAAATCCTAAATTTGAATGCAGAAATACTGTTGATCCTACCTGATTCATCTTTTTCCACATAACCCTCCAACTATATTACAATAGATACAAATGTAGAAACGACGCCGGTTAAAAAACAAAGGGAGATAGTAGGGATTCGATTCGATGTGGAATTGCAAAACATTAAATTGAAATTACTAACAAAAGATTCTCATCCACCGCTACAGTCTTTGTTATAATTAATTTAGAATTGTTTTAGGATATGTTTACCTATCATCTACAAGTTTCTCTAATTAGTGTGTGCGGAATAGTTTATCTTTAATAATAATGAGAACAAACACAGTTTTCGTATTACCGGTTATCATACAACAGCTCACTAGGGGGTGGTAGGAAGTGGTGGGATTTGTTGAATTAGTTTGCACGGCTTGTATTTCGGGGTAAATTCTACAAATCGTGCAACAATACCTGAGTTTCGGATATGTAGACGTGTTTATTTCAGTTCTATGTATGTTTTAGGTATTATTTTTGAATTTTCAACATCTTTGAAATATTTTTTAATTGTAAGCTTTCAAGATCTTGACAAATTCATTAATCTAATGACAAATTTTCTATTATTTATATTGCATTGTTGAGTCGAGGAAGGTAATTATTTTGAAGGATTCTAGAATACTTCAAAGACAGGCTTTTCTACTTTGTACCCATACAAGAGTGCTCTGATCGCTTTCTAAGAAACGCTTATAAAGAGACGGCTTAATGTCTTCTTAATTGAAGCATCAAACATTTTTTAAATATAGCCGTTTATATTTATTATTAATTGTAGAATTTCTGAACAAATAAAGCTACATTTTGTTGTACTAACAGAAATATTTATTGTGTTGAATTTATGTGACTTCCATAAAAATGTTTGACATTTGAAAAATGATTACTGCTTTTTCCTGTTGTTTCCATCTTTCCTACTTACACCCACCTTACGATGGCAACAAAACGGATATAAAGGGGCGAACAAAAAATAAGAAAAGAATTATTATAACGGTTACTTCTACATGGAAAATAATGATGCTTTTATAATTTTGCAAGTATAAGTTGTAAAAATAAAAATAAGCAAACTTTATGGAAAACTCTACCTATAACATACATATATGGGTACTCGCTAGAATGCATCAATGCTTTTCCTGTTTAGAAATTCGTGTGTAGACAATCAATATTGGAGACATTGTTTGTTATGAAAAACAACGAAAATAAAAAATGATTGATGCTGTATTGCATTATATTTAGATCAATAAAACAATCCAGTTTTAATTGCAAAATAAAAACATTTCATTTCTTTATTCTACCATCATTCTTCAACATAAATCACTTTCTTGTAGCAGTAGAAAAGCCTTTAGGGTTGTAAACTTTTGCAATACTCATACAAATCTCTAGGGGATATATAGAGGGGTAGTTATAACGAGAGGAGTTGATGATCGTAGAACGAAAACTTTTCGAGATTGTAAAGTTGAAAATTATTGTTTGTTTGTCTGTATACCCCACTGTAGTAACTACTTTTATACTTAGGGTTTTTTAGGGAAGAAGAGAAAAAAACGAATAATAGTGTTTTTTAAAGGGAGTTCGGCAGATAGTTGTACTTCGATCGAATGTAATATCACAATTCATTTAATCGATTAAATTTGCTAGATTATCCCGACAACATGTTATTTAGGAAAAATCACGACAAAGAACACCGATAATCGGTGTTTTTTTTTTTTGGAGTGATTTTTCCTAAACAACAAATTTTAGGCGTAATCTTGCCAATTTAATCCAATTTAAATGAGTGGTATTCGAAGGATTAATGCATAAAACCAATTATATCGACATCTGCTATATTAACACCTGCCGATTAAATACCAACTTGGTGTGTAATCAGTGTAAAACGACTGTGATTGGCCGAAATTCAAATTTTCAGGGCTTATGATTGGTTGAATGTATTAATCATTTAAATTCAAAAACTACTTGAAGAGCAGCTTTTAGGCATTCTTAATCGTTTGACGGGTATAACTGGTTAGTGAAAATTGCGACATTATGGCGACAACGCTTCTTATTTCGACCAATTTCTCAATGTGGTCCTAATTTCGCTGAAATGTTCTCTGGAGATCTCCCATTAAAATCTTAACATATTTTTCGGATCGCTCGACAAATGATGGGAGTTGCCATAAAAAGTTTCACCTTATGTGAATAACTCTATATGTATATTTCTACTTCCGATTGCCAGTGCTGTAGGTTTTTATTGGATTTTTATATCACCATAATAAATATAAATTCGACAATATAGCTTCGTTACGAAACCGTATTTTATCAGATTAGGATTAATTGTAATTAACATAAATTACTTAAGACGAACATGTTAGTTGTTGAAATTAACAATGACAGGAATTAGCTAACAATAAATTCTAAACGTATTGAAATGTATGGAGAGAAAGTGATATTCTATTCTTATGCAATCCATGTTATTGGGAATAATGGAGATGATAGTGATCATGGTGATTTTTTTTTTATAAGTGAAAGTAATTATAATTATAATTAGTTTGTAATAAAATGAATACTCATTGAATCCAACATTGCTGCAATTTTTTTTTTTTTAATTGAAAGTCAATTATGCAATTAATTTCTATTTTTTTTTTGTTTGCGTGTATTTTAAACAAGAATCAATGGACTTACCTGCTTTTATAATCGTGATGAAACAATGTAGAGTGATCCAGTAAAACAGGATTCTTTTCAACATTCTGTTTGGAATCTGGAATGATAAAGACTATGTTGAATATTTTGTGGCTTGTTTCTTTTTCACTTTTTGCTTAAATAATAAGCAAAAGTCTACATATAATAGACGTTGTTAAATTATCTTTTCACGGTTTATGATTGATTAAATGCTCAATTATCTATAATATAATCAGCCGTATGCTCTATTAGTGCACACAAATTGACTGATTAACAGTTAACTATCTTATAATTCGATGTAATTAGTTCAACTTCCTTTATCGTGTTTATGTAGATTTAAACTGATAAAGATCAAAGCAGTATAAAGTGTGTATACATATTTATTACATTGTGTACAATATTTCTGCAATGTTTTAATAAATGTCGGTTGATCTAATGAGAGGAATCAATTTTCAACAACTACAAAACGCGAGCAAAATAAAAACGAGCCGAATTTAACGGATGGTTAGGTAAAGTAAGAGGAAACTTGATGAGATTTCCTGTTTAGTTATTATTTTTCTTTTTTTATTATTATTTTATTGTTCAAAATCATGATGAATTCAATTTGATCGTGTGTATGCATGATAGAACGAGCAGTTGCCGGAAAAATCATCAATTCTTTTCGTTCAAATTCTGTAAAATTCATGTGCCTGAAAGGTCGTAAATCTTATGGAAAACTTTTCACTTAAATTGAAGATCTATTGAAACTGTATGTTTGTTTAATAAACTAAGTTTGATGGTTGTCTAACTTTAAGATAAGGGCAACGAAATGTTCGATGTTTACAATTTGAACAAGTTGATCGTTGACAATCTGGGGTATATTAGGCTTATTGTAGTTTTAAATTTTCTTGCATTTTTAATGTGCATAATTATAGTTGTTTGTAAATATTAACATGTTTATTGCGGCTATTTGATTTGTTTTCAGTGGTATGTTGAATAGAACATTCGGCATTGTCTTTTGAACTATAAAATAGTCAAAGAATATAAACGCCATACTGAATCATATGAAAATTCTCTCAGACTTTGTAACAAAAATTGATTTCAAATTACCATATTTCCCAAATACATAGTTATGTTAATGCTCCCCCCAGTTGCTTGATTGTTATGTGAATTTTATGTTTCTCATTTGAATAGACTGATAAATAATTGAGAAAAATGTCAAGACGGAGGGCGCTTTTTAATTTTTCCATGTTTTTGAAAGTACAGTGAAATCGGTCAACTTGGACACCTGTTTAATTTGGATACGATTTTTAATAATCTTTGGTACTTTCATCTGCTTACATTGGACACTCATGTTTCTGTTAAATACATTATTGCTAATTTTGGCACATTTGATCGACCTTTTGCAGTGATAACATAAAAATGTGAAATTAACAGAATTTGTTTGGAAAAATTTTCTAGTGGAGATGATAAGCAATGAAAAGATTTGTTGGAAACTTTTTGTTGAAGAGATAATTGGTAATGAAAAGATTTATGACAGACAGGGGAGTTGTCATAAAGTTTTGCAAGTGGGTGCACGCAGTTGAAAATTATTTTAGCTTTATCAGAATTTACAGTTCATTGTTTATTAAAATTAAATATTAGCACAATTTTTAGAAAAGTAAGGATGGAGCAAATACCCCGTTTATCTTTCCTGGTGGCGCCCATGATGGTAAATAGTTAATAAGTAATTTTTAGGAAAGCTCTACTATTTTGATTGTCTTCTCCGAAACTAGTCTTATTCTCGTTTTAAATTGATTTATATATTACTTTAGATACAGGGTGTGTTCTAGTACTCCTAGTGATGGGCCATTAAAAGTATAAGAAGCTCTAATTAATGGATGTTGTTGAGATTTGGTATATAGCCATCTTGTCGCCTGAAGTACCTTTGGAAAATATTTTCATTGTTCTAGCAAGCCTCATTATATGGGGTAGTGCACCTTATTTTAAATGGATATTACCCTAGACTATTTAATTATTATTAATTTTTCGAGTGTGCGAGGAATGTCAATTTGACTCGACCGAATTTGGTATTAATAATCTGAGTAAAGCCCGAGGGCTTTAGTCTTTGATTATTAATGCCAAATTCGGTCGAGTCAAATTGTTAAGCACACGAAAAAATTAAAACAATTAAATAATCGCTAAATATTCAAGCTCGAGTGGTATTTACGAAGACTATTTCTTGAATCTAACAAAAATAATATTGAACTTCATTTATATGGAAAATACTAAATTGTGTGATCAAGCTGCAAAGTAGCCGGCTAAAAAAGCACCATAGCTCAATAGTCGCTGATATTGCATTCTGATCGGTTGTGTTTATGTTTTTGTGCAATTTCATTTTAAATTTTTGATTTAAATAAATCATCGATAATACAGTTGTCGTTGGGATCTTTTTTTTGAAAATTCTCGAAAAACTGGTTCTGAAATTTGAATGATTTTTCCAAAATAAATTCGAGCTTATCATTGAATTACAGCATAGATAAGCTTTCAAGGCACAATGTTTGCGCCTTGTTCGCACAAATAGATAGAGGGTAATTAGAAAGACAACGCTTACCATCAAAAGAGACGTAAATTAGGAATAACAAAAAAACAAAAACAAAAAAATATATTTTGCCCGCTAGGCCAAATGGTTGCCAGTCCGACACTGGTGCAAACGTTGGCTCATGTAATTTTGTTAAAGCGTCCAGACATTGGGACCAAGCTCAGTTAGTTCCAAGCAGAGCCAACTTCTCAATGGATGCAGTTGGAATGAGATAAATTCCAATGTGTGGATGGCTAAACAAACGTTGGCACCAATTACTTTGGTATTTTTTAAAAAAGCCGACATCACCCCATTTTCTTCGACAATACATTGGACGAACAAGGTTGGCGCTAACGTTGGGACCAACGTGTGGAGCTGGGGTTATACATTTAATGGCCAATCACTAGGACACATCTTGTACTATAGATAATAGTTCCAAAAAATGAGAGGTTTTTCATAAGTTGGGCACTTGTCTACATTGGACACTTTTTGATGGCACGGCGAGTATCCAACTTATTGTTAGACAGGTTACACTGTATCACTTTTCCGATTGTGAAATTTTACAAATTTTTCTTGCTATTGTGAAATCGGATCTGGTATAGTCTACGACTGTGTGGGTGGGCATCGAGTCAAAACTATTTAACATTTTTCTTGTGAAACAAAAATTAAACATTTTTCCTCCTCTCGTTCACAAAATAAAAATTAATATTACAGTTAACTTTGTCATAGTGGCTATGCAATTATAGAACGTTGAACTGGCCTAATGGTGTGCGACACGGTGTGTGACCGTTCATCTCCCAACAAAACTTAATCTCAACTGTTATAACATAACAACTCATCAAAAACAACTGTTGATAAATAAAATTAAACTGTTGTTAAATAATTATTTAATACGATTCTTTGTTTATTGGAAAATTTCAACGCAACTAATTTAGTTTCCATGTTAATTTGAAAATTTTATTCCCTTCTACTTCCACCACTACTACTCGTGGAATCGGTAATTTAGTTCCTATGACAACATTTAAGTTTTAATCTACCATGAAATTTGAGAAAATCCGATTGGTTGGAAGACATTTTCACTTCGAATTACAGGATGTTTTATCGCTTTTACATTTCCTTTTTTTTTAAAGGAATCTATCAGAACTATACAAATTAGATTTAATCCTACAAATAGATCATATAAATCAATTCCCCTTTAATAATAGTCAGTTCCCAAACAAAGGTCCAAATTGTATACGATTATCCTGTTTCGAATTAAACCTTTGATACCGACCCTTTATCGTAGATTTTCGAAGATTGATTGACCATTATCCGTTTAGATTCCTAAGAATTATCAACATTAATAAATGTTTGTAATTTCGTTGTTGAATACAAAAACAAATTCGATGGAAAGAAAAATGATGTTATAATAATAAAAACGGAAATTTACAAAACAGAATGACTACAAACCCATTAATTTCCTTTTTATTTATTTGTTTGTTATGAGATTGTTGGCAAATTTTCATTAATTTAAACTTTTTCGTGCTATTGTACCTACTATTGCACTGCCGCTATTTGTAGTGGAGTAGTATAGTCTCATTGTTGTTATTACGATCGTTATGTTGATAGAGGATCTCTTCAATTAGCAAACGTATTATTATAACATTGAAAATACGTATTCAGACTACAAATCAGTAGACTGATTGGGTATTGAACAGAAATTAATTGAGGCATAAACATGCATAAATTACGTGAGCAAATGGAAATTTATATAAGCCTTCTTTGATTCTACAATATTAAATTTACAACTTAATGATAACATTATTTCTCTATTGAAAAACGAATATGTATAATTAATCTATCTAGATTCGATCGACTTGACTTTTACAATCATAAAATCTACTATTTTCATATTGAAGCTTTATTTATCGACTTGATAAATTATCTGATTAACTAACTATATAGAAGAGACCCCATTTGATTTTCGTTTAAAGTGAAACGTATAAGCGTTTGTGTAAGATAAATAGAAGCGTTTTTATCGGATTCTCGTCGATCAATATTTTTTTGCATCCTTGATTTGTTTGCCATGGCGCTTATTTCGGGGAATCCCTCCAATGTCCCCATGATATATTGACAAGCTATACGTGATTTTAATATGTAAATCGTGATCGCATGCATTGAATTTTAACGTATTTTTTATATCAAAATATATTTAAAATTGTATTTGAAAGGACAAGTGACAAATAAATCAAGTATAGCAAACGAATTTATAGGATTTAAATTTTTCCTCGTCTTTTCCATTTGACGGGGTCGAATGATACAATTATATTGTTGAAACAAACTATTCACTTATCATTTTT
>JAZBGW010001840.1:0-13635 GCA_037464815.1 Mylabris variabilis | reverse complement strand
TTGGAAAGTTAGACTTTCCGGACGGAGGCACAAAAAATATATATTCATTTGTTTTAGAATATAATGAAAAACGGAAAAAAAATCAATGTTGAGAGGATTCTCGTGTCATTGTAAGCCATTTTACGCATGCAGCTAGTTTTTGACTTCCCAATGAGTTGCTACAATGTTCTCCAAGGACAACCCTACAAATCCTTAAGGGCCCCCGTATCACATGCCAATCTCCTTAATCATTGATATTTTGCTTATTTTTTGAGATAATGAAATTAAATAACCAGCACTGAATCGGGCAATTCTCGGTGTGTATAACAGAACTTTTTGTTTTCTAAAATTTTGCGAAATTTTGAATTACAAATGAAAATCTTGGAGCATGTTAAAAAGTTCCAGGCAAAATTGTGTTTACAATTTTAAAGAAAAAAATTTCTAAAAGCTTTTTCATATGCAGACCTGGCACAGTTTCCAATTTATAGACACTTTATTCATTTAGCATGCCCCAAAAAAAACATGTACATCTGTCTCAGGAAGCTCCTTCTAGCAGGGCGGACGTTTTATCATTAATGGTAGGTATATTTATTTAATTATATGTTGACTATATTAATTTGATTATAGAGTTGTAAATAAATTGATTTTTCATCAAGGCTGACACAATAAAATAACTTATTTGAACGGTAATCGAGTAAATATTGATACAAGGCGCTAAATTAATTAGAATAGCAAGTATTTACTTTGAGAAAATCTAATTGTGAAGATAACTATAGGATAATAAGACTATTTCTATAAATTTGAAGATTCAATTGCACAAAATTCTGTACTGCTTATTAGTTAGCACTTTAAAAGATCAAAGGCTAAAATCGCATAAAACTAATATGATTAAAATAAATGCAAATATGTCATTTCCACACAGATTTTCTACAATAAAAATAATCTAATATAATTTTCCTAAAAAACAAGAAAATCATCTAATTAAAGGTAAATATTAATTTGTTTTAGTTGTTTAGACGATCAAAAACGATATTTTTTATCGAATTATTGCAAGCAATTATCGATCATGTGAAAATATCCTAAAAATTATCAAATCCATGAGTGGTATTCACTGACTCTTTGGTAATTGCTCATCGTGACTGCGTGATCCTTAACAGAGCTATCTATCTCACTCTCTATAATGTCATTAGTCATTATATGTAGCAATTGGAAAAAGACAAGTACATATAAAGCATGCACTGCGCAAGTTATTGCGCAACTAACCTATTCCAGTCATTTCAAAAATGACGTTACAATCACTGTTTCCGTTTTTTTTTACATAGAAAATATTCAGTGAGCTGGCAACGTAACTGAAACCGTCATTTGCAAGTAACTGAAAGATGACTCCTTGTAGATAATGACTAGTCTAAAAATTTAGAAAACACTACCCCATATAAGTGCATTATAATCTTTCTTTGAAAGTACATCCCTTCTAAATCACCCCAATCTACAATTGTTTGATTTATGTAATTTAAATCTTTTCACTAATGGTTCATTTGAACTTTTATGTCAATTTTCTAAATAATGAGTCTCGAATGATTATTCAAGACTCATTATTTCGAAAATATGTATACTTATCATTAAATCAAAGTTCTTTCATATTTACTTCAAATTTTATTAAATATTTAAACATTTAAACATTTATTGATAATTGCAAAAGTTTCCAATGCATCAACGCTCATAAAAGACCGATGTTATTATCAAACTTTAACAAAGGAAATGTTTTACCTCCAAAAAACCATTGGTTCTCAGTCTATTTGTGCGAAATATCCTATAATAGCTGCGATTTCTAACGACGATTGTCGAAAATTATGTATTAAAGGGGCATTTCAGATTGTTTTATCAATTTTAATTTTATTGTATAGAAGAACATGAGTTAGTTCTATTCAACTAAACTGTCGTTTTGCTGTAAACTATATAAAAATACCAATAAAATGTCACTTATAGATTTAGAAAAATAGATCTTTGAAATAAGAAGACAAACAAAATTGTTTAATCGAGAATTAATCGAACATAATGGTAGAAAATTGAAAATTACGTTCGGATATGTCATACGGTTAGTTTTCGCCTGACACCGATACGTTATGTTATAGCCTTAAACTATACGGTACAGCTTATAACGGGAAAAACGTTTTTGCTTTACGTTAACCCTCATGATGAATACAGGGTGTTTCAGTTCGTATCGACCCCCTTAGCGTTATCGATTGTTTATAAATACATCGAAATAGCGCACAAAGATTTATACTAGGACATACAGGAAACTCTTGCACGAAGAGATTGCTACAGCAACTATTCGGGACATTTGATAAATGAAAATCGATTTTAAAATTTTCCACTAAACTGGTTTAAAAAGTACCATATTACAGTTCTTAATAATTCCTTACGTTAGGAAATTCCAACATAAAACGAAAGACAATACACGACCTACCCTAATAGCGATATTTCGGGCGATTTTCTTTAGAAACCCCGGAAAAATTAAGGAACAAACATTCATATGCAACTTTACAGAATATCCTAGTGAATCAATCTAGTGGAAAATTTTAAAATAAGATTTTCATTCATCAAATTTCCAGAACAGTTGCTGTAGCGATCTCATCGTGCAATTGTTCCCTGGGTGTTCTAGTATAAGTCCTTGTTCGCTAATTTCGATGTACAGTGAAACCTCCCTATAGTGGACATTCAAGGGACTGGGTAAAAGTGCCCATCTTAGAGGGGTCATTTTTTAAAAAAAATGTACTGGGACTAATGAAAACGTCTCCATTAAAAGAGGTGTACACATTAGAGTGGTGTCCATTAAGAGGAGTTTCACTGTACCATCGATACCAGGATCGACACCAGGTGGAACAGGCTGTATATTGATTCATGTATGCGTGAAAGCACGTGGTTTATACCGGCAATTTTTCATTGGTTCCGTTATTTCTGAAAATATCGTAACAATACAGGTTCTACAAAATGATTTAAGCTCTAACGGAAAGTTTATAACGTATCGGTGACTCTTTAATATAACAAATTGGAAAGACTTGCTAGTATTACAACGATTATTATTCAATATTTTAGATCATAATAATAACTAAATCTCTATGCTTTGTGCGAAAACTACACGTACAACGAAAGAAATTAAATTGTATTTGAGAATCGTAGAATATGTAAATATCACTTTAATCATTAATTATCATTTCTATTAACATTACAATGCGAACAAACAACAAAACAACAAACACCAATCATGGAAGACACAATAGATATAAGTTTCTGATAGAAAATCTTGTGAAAAATTATCTAATTAGGGCCTAAAATTATCACAATAATAAAATAAATGAATCTTATCAATAATACCAACAATCCGGAACAAAAATATGTCGCCAAAATTAAAATATTTGAAGTTATTTAAACAAAAACAAACATCACAAAATACCCAAACAATAACAACAACAAATCCTCATAACAATCATAATATGAAAATTTCAAGATCTAGGACAGCCTGTATAGATGATGCAATCATCGAATATCAATTGTAATTATAAATTCTTTTTTCAACCGAAACAAAAAAAAAACAGAATTCCACATGTCTAGGACGTGTTTTTCTAATAACTGATAACAACTAGGAACTTATAATTACATATTCAATTTATCAATTTTTATATAAAATCTATAAATATTTAAACTTTTTCCTTGTAATCAAGTAATCATTGATAATAGTATAATAACCTAACTTTTTTTTTGTAAGGTTATGTTTTAATTAAACAAAAGAAAATGGAAAAAATGCTGATGATTATTACCTGCGTTTTGAATTTCTTCTCCACAACGATGATTTTATCCAACTATTCGTTGAATGATAACTATTTATACTATCAGATGAACGTCCACTATAACGTCTATCTATAAAATTCTATTTAGAAAAAAATAATTAGCTTTTTACAAAGGAATTAATAAGACGCAATTATTATTATTATTATTGTTATTGTTCGAATAATAATAATAATGGGGAGAATATAGGTTATGTTAATTTTAATAAATCGTTCGCTCACCTGATCGTCGTTGTTCACTGATTTATGTTTGTAAACACCATCAACACTATAATTTACAATTGATGATTGTGTTGTTGTTCTTCTTATTGATTTATTATTGCCCATGTAAATTTAATTGATTTAATAAGAAATTGGTTGATTCCGTTAGAAAAAACAACCATAATTTCCTTATTTGAAAAATAAAACGAAAATTATACAACGGGGGAAGAAAAAATAAGTTAAACGACCCCAAAAACTCGTTTCCTTTTTCTTCTGTCTTTGTGTCTGTGTTTGTGTGTTTTAATTACTGAATAGGGGGGAAAAACGTCTTTGTAGTGGTGATTCTAGGGATATTTCATCTAGCGATATAACAAGATGAGAATAATCACTTGTTGTGAATTGACGATTACAGCGACACAGTACACAGTTAGCAGAACTATCATATTTAATTTCGGTGTTTTGTTCGTTTTACTCCAATCTTATCAAACTTATCAAATATAAACAATTACTCTAATTTTTTATTGCTTATTTTTGGATTACTGTATAATTGTAGTTAGCCATGTTTTTCTTACATAGTATCGTAGCTTTATTCAGTCATTTGTTATTTGTGTTGCTCGTTTAGATCGTAATAATTTATTTTTATCATTTATTATTGTTAAACTGTAAATGCAGTGTATGTGTATGTACGGCAGTAAACTGTTTTACCGACAAACGGCTGAACAAAGCTACGATCCTACACAAGAAAGACAAGACTAACTGCCAACTGAAACACTGTTGAACAACCTTCTATTATAATTTGTCTATGCACTCTGCATACTAAATTCAGGCTACTTTTATAAGATGTTGACAATTTACAAGGTTAGCCGACGTAATGTTTTAGAAATTACTGATTGTAAAAGTTTTCTAGATTTGACATGTGAGAAAAAAGAGAGATAGAGAGAAAATGATTAAGATTGTTAGTACAGCTGCCATTACCAACTACCAACTTAATATATCTTTTTCTCTCGCGCAATTTAGTAGATATCAATACTCTAGTAATTTTTAAAACATTACATTGGATAACCTTATATAATATCACTAGTTATTTCAACCAATGAGGGTGTCGCTAGTGTTCTACTGTGATTCTCAATGTCTATGATATTACTTCTTATATATCTCTCTCTGTACTTCTAGGGATCTTACCCGTTTTGGAAAATAACGTAGGTGGCTTTGTTTGATTAAACAAAGATAAAATAATCGGACATTCGTGTTGTAGAATGAGATAAAAGCTCAATTTGTTGCCAACTTAAAAATATTTACATTGAAGTACAATTAAATTAAATTAAAAAATCTAATTTAATTATTCGTTATCGATATTATTTTTTATTATTTCAAATCATGAGTGTTTTTAATTATAAAACAACAAATTTGGCGGATTTTCGAGTTTTTATCAATATTCGATTTGACATTTGTGTGACAGATTTTAGGTTAGAATATTGATAAGCAAAATTCGTTTAAACTGATAAGCCCAAAGAGAAAAATTATATAAATTTCGTAAAGAAAACACAATAATTCACCAAAATCTATGTAAATTTCTTTCAAATAAGTCGAATTATTGCAGTACAAATGGATGTTGTAACAGAACCTGAAGGTAGTTTAGAAATTTATCGAAATAAAAATTGTGCTATAATGGTATTTTGTAGGAAAAATCCAACAATTAGAATTAGAAAAGAAACGTATCCAGGATGAATTCAATATACAACGGGCGAAAATGAAGGAATTATTCTTACAAAAAGAGAACGAATTGTTGCGTAAAAACGATGAAAATTTACAATTAAAAGATGAAATTGATCGTCTAAAACGCGAATTGGACGATTTAAAAAGCCAATTGGTCGTAGCCGGTATGACGTTGGAGAATAATTTCGAACAGGAGAAACGGAAAGCGAACGAAGAGATTGCCTCGTTACAACGACTAGTTCACGGTAATTTCGATATTTATTTCACTTGAAAAAAATTAATTTGAATTGTAGAAACCGTCGAAGAATCGAGCTCTACACGCACCTTGTACGATAACGAACTGAGGAATTTACAAGCCTACATTCAACAATTACAAAACGAAATTGCTGTTTTAAAACAACAACAACAAGGGAAACAACAATCACCCCACCATTCGTGTCAAGTAATTTACAGATAAAAATTCAAATTTATTTATGCTAAATTTACATAATTATCAACTGTTGTATTTTAAAAGAAAATATGTCATTTAATAGGCAAAAACTACAGGAATTTCTAACGAATTTCCGATTTTTCCAGGAGAGTAGCGGCAGTAGTTTGGCCCCGAGTGCTGTCTTGAACGTGTTAACCAAAGGTATTGTCAAGAAACTAGGAGCGGACGCCTTCACATCTCTAGATACCTCAACTAACGATGATAAGGTACAATAAAATTCGATTTTTACCGTATATTATCAATATTTAAAAAAAATATAGACGCAAGATGATCCAGAATTGTTGCGTTCGTTAATCGGACCGTTAGAGGATCAAATTCAAGCATTAAAAGAGAAATTACGCGCCACTGATGAGCAATTACAAAGGTGTCGTGAATGCGGCCACGAGGTATTTCTCTATTTAAATTCTTATTTTATATTATTTATATTTATATTTTTTAGGCTAAAATTAACGATAATTTAAATGTTTCAACTAATACATCATTCGATTCACCATCAAAACATGGTAATTGCGATATGTGTAGTAATTATGAAGCACAATTAGTAAAAGAACAACAAAAAACTAATGAATTAGAGGCTAAAGTACGTGTTGCTGAGAAGGCTGTTGAACGACACAAAGAAGATTTATTGAAAGAGATCGGTTTTCGTAAAGATATGGAAGAGAAATGGAATGAAAAGAAAGAAGAACATAAACAACAAGTGATTAATTTAATTTAATTAATTAATTAATTAATAACAAATAATTAAATTGTAATTATAGGTGGCTGAATTGACTCGTAGTACAGAATGTGCTGAACAGGATTTAAGAGAATTACGTCAATTATTCGATCAGACTAGCAACGAAATGCGTAGTGCTTTAGCGAAATTGACAACAGGTCGTGAGAAAATCCAAGAAGAATTAATAGCGTAATTATTTCATAATAATAATATATTTATACAACGACGCTATAATGAGTGCTATTATTACCGAGAATGAAGGTTACAACACGAGCGAACGGAGCGAGCGAGTGTTGTAATCATTCGAGACAATAATAGCACACATTATAGCGCGTTATATACTATACTTTATCTACGACTTATTTTTAAATGTACAGGTATTGGTGGTGTACAAGAATGTTTACCAATTCTTCATCATTTTTGATTATAAAATCGCACAAAAAATGGCCACTTTAGAACCATTTGTTAAAACCGTCTCTTTTTATTTATTTTTTTTCGCTTCCATGGTTTCTTACATTTGACAGAAACTATTATCTACTACTAAAAACATCTTCTTGGCCATTTTCTATTATAAATATTACGTATATTCTCACAACTAAGTATTTGTTAAAACTGTCGCCTTTTTATTTTATGTCGTTACCATGGCATCCTTAAATTTCATTTGTATGATTCAAAATCTTACAAAAACGGATACTTTAGAACTATTTGTTAAGCCTGTCGCTTGATTTATTTTACTACTTACCATGTTTTTTTTTAACATTGGAGAAAAATACTATTTTCTGATTGGCTTACGATTATTCCCTCTCGTAAGCCAATCAGAAAATAGTAGGAAATAATATTGCAAAAATCACAAATATAATAGTCACTTTATATACAGACTGTCCCGTAAGTTACGCATTTCATTCTAAGGGGCAGATAGGGGATGAAATTCTAAAACGAAAAGTCCTGTATTAGTTATTAATTAAATCATGTAGCCAGCCAGGTGCTAGCTATAGCGATAGAAAGAGAGAAGGAAAGAGTCTTGACGATGGAACGTGAGAAGAGGACCAGTTAGCAGGCTGGCGCGACAGTTGTTCAAACCAAGAGAGCACCTGATTGGCTACTTAATTTAATTAATTAATGATTACTCGTGCGTTACATAACAAAATGATATAGGACTTTTCGTCTTAGAATTTCATCCCCTTTCTGCTCCTTAGGAGGAAATGCGCGACTTCCGGGACAGCCTGTATAAGTCATAGATAAAATAATTATTGTTAACGAAAAATTTGTATTTTCTAGATTACAAAAAGAAAATGATAATTTGATTGGTAAATACACAATACATGCACAAGAATTACAAAGTGAAGCTATAAATCTACCGAATACTGTAGAAGAATTACACGAATTAGTTTTAAAACATCATCAAGATTTGATTATAGCGAAAATTGGTAAAGAGGCAGCTGAAGAGAAAGTCAATAGTTTACAGTCTGATATATTATTATTACGTGATCAGATCACTAATGATCAACACGAGAAAGATAGTCTTGAAAATAGTTTAGTACAAGAGATAAACCAATTGAAGTATTTTTCTTTTATTATTTTTTTAAATTAGTGTTTTTTTTCTTTAATTATAATTATTGTAGACGCCAAAAACATCAATTAGAGAAAGAGAAGAAATTATATTTAGCCAATCAAGAGAAATTAGAGAATAATGATAAACAAAATCAATTGCATATATTAGAATTACAAAAACAATTAGATGAATTGAATACAATTAAAAAACAATTAGAACAGAATAATTATGAATTGAAGATGCGTGTAACATCATTACAACAAGAATTGGATACTAGTGAGGCTGTACAAAAAGATTTTGTACGTTTATCACAAAGTTTACAGGTACAATTAGAAAAGATAAGAGAGAGTGATACACAAGTACGATGGCAACATGAGGAGGATGTTAATGAATGTCCAACATGTCATATTTTATTTACTGGTAATAAACGTAAAGAGCATTGTCGACATTGTGGACAAATCTTTTGTCAACAATGCTTATCACATACTGTTGAAAGTGGTGCTAGTATGTTACCATCAAAAGTTTGTGTTGTTTGCCATACGTTATTGGTGAAATCATCAGCACCATATTTTAGTGAAGCACCACCATTAACTTGATTCCTCTATAATATTTAAATCAGTATAGTTTTTTTTTTGTAATTCTGAATACAACCCTGTTATCATTGCTGTAATTGTGATAGCAGTCTTCAATCTTTCAATAAGATTCGTGATTATTTCATTTAAATGTTAATTGAGAAAATATTGTTCAAAATAAAAGAATTTTTCTTCGATTGAATAAAACCTGTGAGTCTTCTGTCCTCAAAATATAAATCGGGGTAAATTAGAGGGGAAAAATTGATGTGCTGTATACAGTGCCGTAATATGGCAAGTATGCGCCCGAGGCAAAAATCACAAGTATACTATGTCACTCCCCATGTATGTATAGCAGTGGCGGACTTAAAAGGGGGGCTTAGCCCCTCAAGTTTTAAATTAGCTCCCTAAAAATAAATCAGTTGAGTTACTGATGATGTCTACTTCAATTTTTACTAGTAGTACTTTGATTTTTTAGTCTAATATTTATTGCTAGTAAAATTTATGCGGTAGCCCCCCAAAAAGGTCATAGCCTAAGTCCGCCCCTGGTGTATAGGGGTTTCAAAAGTAATAGGACTCGTTCATGTAACAAAATTTATTTTAACGAATCTTTAAATGAATTGTTAATTCCGGGACTGTCCCGCAAAATTTGTGACTGATAACTCTAGATTTGTATGCAAATTTCCTTTTACAAATATCAAACTGATAAGGTTTATCACATTATTACCAATATATATATTTGGTATATTGGTTTTAAATGCTATTGTAGAATAAGTAATAGTTATCCGGATGAGGTTTTTTATCTGTAGGTCTCTTTGAATGTTCAGCCAATGCAGATTCTTTATCAAATTTCTTTTTACAAATTTCACACTGATGAGGTTTATGTGTTCTTAAATGTTGTATTAAAACATATTTTTCTACAAATTTCTTATTACAAATGTGACATTGATGAGGCATTTCATCCATATGTTTTTTAAATGCTTAGCCAATGGAGCATTGCGAGCAAATGTCTTGTCACACATATTACACTGATAAGGCCTTTCATTCATATGTCTCTTTAAATGATTAGTCAATAAAAATTTATAAGCAAATTTCCTATCACATAAATCACACCGATAAGGCTTTTCATCTATATGTATGTTTAAATGATTAGTCAACATAGATTCGTGTGTAAATTTCTTTTCACAAATATCACAATGATAAGGCTTCTCACCAGAATGTGTCAATAAATGTTGGTTGAATAGACATTTTTTTATGAATTTCTTATCACAGTAATTGCATTGATAAAACATATCAATTGTATGTTTCTTTAAATGATTATTTAATGTAGATTTGGATAAAAATGTCTTTTTACAAATATCACACGGATGCAATTTCTCAACGAAATGTTCGCTTAAATGTTGTGTCAAAACCAATTTTTCTATGAATTTATTACCACAAATGTGACATTGATAAGGCTTTTCGTCTACATGTCCTAGTAAATGACCTTTTAAGAGCCATTTATCTGGAAATTTTTTGTTACAAATTATACACCAATTCCTAGAATACGGTTTCTCCGATTTATTTGATCCTGTATCCTTATCATTACATAACATAATTTCATTATAATCACCATCAATTGATTTATTTGAATGTGAAATGTTTCTATCACCATTAGAACCAGTATCTAAAATACTAAAATTTTAGTATAATGCAATGTTATGCAGAGTCGTAGCTTGATTCATACTTCACTACATTTGACATTTGTTGATGTATTTTTCAAGCGATCGAACAAAGCTACGACGTAACGAAAAACACTGTCTTCGTACTCGTTATTATACTGGGTGATTCTCGTAAAACGAAAAGTTCTTAGCGCAACTCTTTCGCGAGCAAATCGAAAAATATTTCAAGGATTTGTCGGCTAGTGTCTGTGGATCATTTTAGTGAAATTAGAACCTCGTAGCTCTTTTGGAAGTTTTGGACAAGGTCCAGATTTTAAAAAACGAACAAAACACACCAAACTGTTTAGAATGACTCGAGAATTCTCCTACCATTGATTTTTTTTGTTTCTCTCCGTTGCATTCTAGAAAAAATGCGAATCTTTCTCGCCTGTTCAAGAATAAAATGAAGAATAACGAAAAAATCACCATTGGGAGTGTCTACGAGTCATTCTTAGTCGTTTTGCGTGTTTGGTTTGATTTTGAAAATCGGGACTTAGTCAGAAACGAACGTTTTTTTCGGACAACTTGCAAATGAGCTACGAGGTTCAAATTTTGCTAAAATGTTCTCTAGAGAGCCTCCTATAAATCGCCAAATAATGGGAGTTACCATAATAACTTTCCGTTTTAGGCGAATGATTTTCACTCAATCCAAATTATTTCTAATATGATTTTACCAATATTAAGAAACCCGTGTTGTAAGAGGGTCGCTAATGCTACAAACCATTATTATTCTTACCGAGTATTGAAGGAAATTCTTTAATGCTTGTTGATCCATCTTTTGTAATATCCAAACAATGCTTATCAGAATCCATATTATTACTAATTTTGTTATCATTAATGATTGTTTCATTATTAACATTTCGAACTGATATATGCTGATTGCTTTCATCAATATCTTTATCATCATAGTGGTTTTCTAAAACGTTTTTAAAACAATAATGCTTACTTTTGAAATTCTATTATAATCCTCGTAGAACACGATATTTTGAAAAAAGCACTTTTATAATAAGATTAACTAAATCCGGTAATTACTCTTAGCTTTTTTTATCCATATTACTTCAACATTTGATTCATTTTCAACAGAACTGAGTAATTCTTGAATATCTCTCCTACTACAGAAATTATTTTTATATGATTGTTGATCATTATTACAATTACTTTTATTATCATCGATTTTCTTATCATCAAAGTTGTTCTCTGAAAAATTAATACTTAAAAAATACAATTTTCTTTTTCTTTTTGGAAAAATTGAGAATATTCATCAAAAATCAAAGTTTTGTATCAATTAATACATTTAGATAGAATCTATTGATAACAAAATAAATTCTCTTATAACACGATATTTTTAAAAAATTTCCAAAAAATTGAGCAACATTTCTACAATTCTTCTTACCTGTTTTTATATATAATACTTCAACATTTGTTTCAATTTGAGCAGAACCGAGTAATTTTTGATTTTCTCTTTCAGTACACCGGCTATTTTTATATAACTGAACATTATAGCTATCATCAACTATGTTATCATCATCAAAGTTGTTCTCTAAAACATTTTGAGAACATTGATGCTTATTTTCAAAATATTTGCAATGAAAAAAATATAAATTTTTTTATTGTTTTTGGCAAATGCTTGACGATTTCTATTAAAAATCATATTATTCTATCTATTATCTAATAAATTTAGCCCTTGTAATAAGAGGATATTTCACACTAACACATTTATTCTAACAAGAAGCATCGCAACATCCTTAGAAACGAGTCTTTTTTTAACCAACTTCTAAATGAGCTACGAGATTCCAATTTTTCTGTCCTCCAGAAACCACCCTACTAATATTTAAAAAAAAAATCAATTTGACCCCTAGAAATGTTTTTTTCACAGATCAAAAAAACACGTCTCTTAGATTTCAATAAAAAAACAACATATTTGAGGACCTTCTTGCGTTCGAACACTTTATCAAGTTTTCTCGAGCTAGAGTTTAAAGTGATCGAGAACTTTTTGATTCCAGTACTCGATATTATTCTCATCGATAGTTTAAGACTGATTAAATTACAATTACTCCTCTTACCAATTTTTAACCATGCTTCATTAATATCGATTCCATCTTTAAAAAACCGAATAATTCTAGGTTAGTTTCATAAATTTGATCTTCATTATCATCAAGCTCACTCTCTAAAAATATATCAATTTTAACAAGCAAAGTCAACTAATTGGAATTAAAATTAAGCCTCTTACAACATGGAATGTTTTGAAAATAACACGAATTTTAAATTGTACAGAAATACTGATATTTTGTCTCGATATAAACTCAACAATACGTTTAAAGCTTATCTAACCCATTTGTTACATTGTACAATAAAAAAACCGTGTTATAAGTGGACTTGTAATGATTATTGTTATTCTATTACTAATTAGTAGAGTTGTTTCTGTAAGACAACATTCCATTTTGTTTCTATTAATTATTTTAATAATCAACAATCAACAATTCTCAAGGCACATTCCATAAATTAATTACAGGTAAACACGTGAGCCACGTGATAAACATTGGAATCTATTCAACATATATACACCGTGTCCCAAAAGTGGCGCCCTTCCTTGTAGATAGAGGATGAAATTCTAAGACGAAAAGTCTTATATCATTTTTTGATCTGACCCACAGGTAATGAGTCTTAGAATTTCATTCTCTATATACAACTATCAGGAAGGGCGCCACTTTTGGGACACGGTGTATAATACTACTATATTGCGTGTTTTATTTGATATTGTCAATAATTAGTAAGAGACAGAACTATGGTTCTATAATGTAACTCTGTATAGGTCTGTCGTGTAACGTACCGAAAAATCTCCGCCCTGTTTTCCATCAGTAGCCAATA
>JAZBGW010001839.1:3308-13638 GCA_037464815.1 Mylabris variabilis | reverse complement strand
TATCAGTTAATTTGTCCCATCACGACTTACATGAAATATTCTTAAATACCATCGAAAATGAGACACCCTGTACTCTTTGATACCTATATGCAGGGGCGGACTGGCTTTGAGTAAGTGGCCCGGATGGATAAGTCTTGCGGCCTCCCCCGATCTCTGTATAATATGACTAATATGAGTGTACATACCGGGTGAGTCACCTAAAACGAAAAGTTCCTATGGCAACTTGCATTATTTATTATATGATTTATACTAGGGTCCCTAAAGAACTTTTTAGCAAAATTACAACTCGTCTTGTAGTTGGTCAAAAATTGCTCGTTTCTGTCGATGTCGCGATTTTCAAAAACCAGTTATACACGTTAAACGACTTAGAATGATTCGGGGATCCTCCTAACATTGATTTTATTTGTTTTTCTCCATTTTATTTTGGAACAGGCGGGAAAAGTTTCGAATTTTTTCTAGAATGCAGTGGAGGAAAAAAAATCAATGTTTAGAGGGTCCTAACGCCACTCTAAAAGTCGTTTAACGTGAAGAACTCACTTTTGAAAATCGCGACATCGTCAGGAACGAGCGTTTTGTGACCAACATCTAAATCAGCTATAAGGTTCTAATTTTGTTAAAACGGTCTCTAGGTACCTCCCTACAAATCCGTGAAATATTTTTCGATTCGCTCAACAAATAATGGTATTTAAAAAAATTCGATACCTATTTAAGTACGGAGCCAATATGATGGATGTACCAATGATACAATGACACATGGGCCCACAAATTCGGAATCTGCCCCTGCCTACATACCACTTCTATCCACTCAATATTAAAATTTCCAAGAAATATTATTAAGACTCTACCTTCAGAGTACGTTGATGACTTATTTGTAGGAACCACAGAAAAATCAAGTTTAGTTGAAATCGTAGTTCGAAAGAGTAGTAGCTTCCGTTAATCTTTTGCAACTCTGTGCTTTATTAATTGTGAAAATGTTGATTATATAGAACAGTTTCAGTATTCAGCGACTGAAAAAGCTTTGGTGATTTTTATTAATGCGAAAACAGTACTTTTCCATCGTTTTTGTTAAATATTGTGGAATTATTTCATGCGTAGAATGTATTAGGTCATGATGTGTTGCGTATTAGATTGGATTTTAGTCGATTATGTGGCCATCAAATATTCAAATTGATCCAGAATTAATAACAAAAATATGCGTCACTGACCTAATCAACGCTTACAATTATTATTTAATCATCCATCCGAATGTTGAGATAATTTAGATCATAGGCTATAAGACGATATGTTGTTGTTATAATTAGCATACAAATAATGAAGATAATTTTTGGATGTCAATGTAAT
Source organism: Mylabris variabilis (assembly GCA_037464815.1). Lineage (NCBI taxonomy): Eukaryota > Metazoa > Arthropoda > Insecta > Coleoptera > Meloidae > Mylabris > Mylabris variabilis. Next base: position 12,297 of record JAZBGW010001839.1, on the reverse strand, counting down.
AAATAATTTTTCAATATCGACCAATACACGCTATTTGATATATATATTATAATTTTAATTAAAATTTATATTATTAAAGAAAGCTCGTTCTAGGAGGTCTAACTGTAACTACACCTAAGCAATCAAAATGTATAGAAAACCAAATTTTAAATTAACTATACAGGGTGTCCGGTTTGGGAGCATACAATTCGGCCGTTTTCGCTAAACTAAAGGAGCGATTCAAATAATATTTTGGGGACTTATAGGCTGGTTCAAAGAGAGCATGTTAGCAAAAGTAAGATTCTGTCGCTTATCAGGAAGTTGGTCAAAAATGATTGTTTTGGACAATAGAAAAATGACAAAAAATAACTTGAAGACCCTCCTGACACTCTTTTTTTGTGTTTTAATCCATTGCATTTTAGAAAAGAATCAAGATATTTCCACTTGTTCCAAAATAAAATGAAGAAAATGAAAAACTCAATGTTGGGAGGCTCTTGAGTCATTTTATATGTGCAGCAAGTTTGCGATATCGTTAAAAAAGGGCTGTTTTTAACCAACTTCCAAATGAACTAGGAGGTTCTAATTTTGAAACAGTGTTCTCCAAAGGCTACTCTACAAATTCTTGGAATATTTTCCGAATCGCTTGGACATCCTGTATATAGATAGACGATTATTCTAGGAGATAAGTTGCTTTAATGAAGCTGTCAAAGCTGGATCTGATATTGATCGTATTTATTGTCGAAAAAGAATCGATAGTTGTTTAGTCGTATAAATGTCGTTTTCCTGGATTCTCATGAAAATCTCCATCAAACCGGCATGGGAATCGTCTCATAAAAATTTAATGATGATTTAGCCAAGAATCTCTCATCTATGTACTATCATTGCCATCATCATCATCATCTATCCCGTATCAATTTTGATAAAATACGCATGCGATAAAAGAATATGTATAATAGAGTCTTATCCGTGGCTAAATACACAAACACAGAGTGCAATTGTCTGTTTTCCTTTCTGCAAAAGTGGGTGGTGGGGACCTGGGTATTCCACGGAGGAGGCAGATCAACTTCAACGAATCACCGGCCGCTTACCCACCACTACACCAAGTGGGTGCCTTCCGTTTCTCATAGACATCAGTCGCAAACCAACAACTGTTTAGGTGAGAATGTTATTATCGGCTAGCCTTAAACAGTCCGTACAACAAAACAACAATAACAACAACAACAAGATGCAACAATCGAATGTGCCGAATTTAAATTAAACAACAATCCGAATTTGATCACATTAATCGAACCAAAAAAATAATAACAATAATCATTATCAGTGATAATGTGACAATTAAAAATAGTGCGAACGGTTGTATGTTTTCGTTGCGAATTTCTTATTTAAACAACAATCAAAAAAAAATTAAGCTTCTTCGAGTTTCTTTTGCACGCGTTTTGATCGGTTTTCGGTTGGATTTTCTTCAGTGACTGAAGGACTTTTCAGTAATTATTTTTTTGTTTTGTTTACGGTTAACCGTCCTGCTTTTACCGGCAGATTTTTAATTACCTTCTGGTGAGTAGGCAATTATTTTTTTCATTAACAATTAAACCAACAAGAAAAAATCTATTTTCTTAACGATAATAATAGTAGTACGCTCGCTTATTATGTTAATGTAAACATGGACGGAATTTGGATTAGTTTTGGCGGGATTAACGTAAAAGCGACTATTCTCCTCTCGTTATTATTTACATTTAATTTATTGATGACGCCATTTTATTGTAGAAACCTATAAATTATATCTGTACATTATGTTAACACAGACTGCAAAATGATAAAAATTATTGTAAAAGGTGTGGACAATTGGATTTTATATCAATAGTTAAATAATTTTATCTCGATTCCTGCTTAAACAGTTGCTCCTGTTTCCATTATAAAATCTTCAAGTTTATAATATTAGAAAATACGATAACTAATTCAATTTCAACAAACATTTTTATTTGCATAAAATAATTACCACCTAATTGATCTACCAATAATGATAATAACACGGTTCAAAGGACTACCATTATTGCTTCGCCTTCAAGACGTTTTCTTCAATTACAACAGTAATAATTACAGTAATTTTAATTGCAATAGCAATACTATTAACCGCACAAAAAACTAATGGGAATAATTAGAAAATCTCTATGATCGATTTGTGCGATTATCGTTAAAATTATTAATCTAAATCAACGTCATTATACATAATTTTTTTGGTTGTTTAGAATTGTTATCAAAGAAATTACGTAAATACAGTTTTATACGAAAACTAGAAAAAATCTCGTTAATTGCTAATGTATTTACGATTATTTATTTTTTCGAAAAAAAATCTAAAACAACTGGAAATTCGTCGAATTTCGATTTTTGCAAGTAATGCCCAGTAATTTTCTTGGATCAATTTTCGTTCAATCAATGATGATGATGATGACGATGATAAGAAACTCTTAAATTGCACTATATCGTAATTATCGATGGAATATTTCGATTAATTTTAATTGGAATCTTTGTCTTAATTTCAACATCATCCATTGTTTTTTTTTTTTTTAATAATACTGGGCAACACACGAACCGTTAGATAGAGACATTTAGTTTAACAAACACTTAGTGATGATTCTCAATTTTCAGTAGATTTGTGTAAAAAATGCTACCGTTTTTGTCAATGTATCATTGTGTAATTATAATTTATAACACTTTCAATATTTAATTGCAATAAGTTGTAATATATATAGAGATCTATTACGTGTAACACGCAACATGTCAATTAGGTCTTGTTCTTCACATGAAACACCACTTTTCAACGTCATCTCAAATCTATATAAATATAATAATCTTTACGATATCCCATCCAAAACCTATCTTTATATTGAAATTAAAGCTAGAAACAAAAAAATAATAAATACACTTATAGATTGTATTATGTGTGTTGGAATTTAATGTTTCGGATATGGCTAGAAAGTGATCGGTACACTGATCAGGCTGATCGTTTAACAATAAATTTCAATATTTTTAACATCACTATATGAAAGTAATTGAGTCTGTCATGTTTAATAATTGTTGTCATCTATCAGTTATGACGTAGATGAATAAGCAATTAAATTGACTATACGAGCGAGAGAGGCGCTCTTTCTGTGGTCCTATCGCTATCATATTAGGATAATCGTTAAGAGTAAAAAATATATGAATAGTAATGATGATGATGATGATAATAATAGAAAGAATTGCAGTATTTTATTTGAATGGGAAAAAGTAGGCGGACACTTTTCCAATAGTACCAGTGGCGGTGTCGTTCTATTATATTCACGATTCGAACATTTATTAGTCAAAGTAATTAACTTCGGATGTGTAGTAACTGTGTAGGTAGCAGCTATAGATGATTTAAATACGAAATATTGATTTATCACTAGAGATCTCTCAGATAATGATAGGTCTCTGCTTTCATCTTGTTTTTTCTTTTCAATCTATACATGTTTTTATTTTTGTTAACAATAGATTTTTGCCAAGAATCCTCCACTCTACAGTCAATTCCCAAACGGATATTTAATCTTGTCATACAATTTGACGTATCGATGACAAATAGATGTATCAATAATTAATAATAATACGAAATATACACTCAACTAAACATTCTTTTACGTTTTATATTTACAACAGTCATCCATCTAGTCGTCGTTGACGGATTCAAATCAATTATAGTTTGCAACAGTGGAATTTTTTTATTCAATCAAGAGCCCAATCAGGGGCGGTACAGTTGGGTGGGACACTATTAGAAATCTACAATTCCACAATACATCCAACTGAAAAATTACGATAAGATAAGCCGGTTTAAATTTATATGCAAATAACTAAACCAATCGGTTCGTGGAAGCGATTATTGATAGTAACGATTCAATTTAGGGGTGAAATTCGAGAGATTCGAGTATTTTCTACGTCATTCTAGTATTTAGTAATAGTTTCTTGTTCAATAATAATTTTCTAATAATAATAAAACACGAAATGAGGTCTGTATTGTTTTGATATTGGTAGTGAACGTTTCCATTAATATATAGACAGGTGTTTAAAAAATTCCTCAAATTGTCCATTGTATATAATTAAAGTGGAACATAATACGGAAATTGATCGACTATATTTCTTGTTATAAATCAATTCTTTTTCTATAGCGGATTTTGCGTCATTCCTCCATCTAACACACATTTATAAAATTTATATGGGCGGAGAAACACGTATTTTTCATGAAAAAATACTAATTGACTACATTAACAAAAAAATTGTAACTTATTGCTAACATTTAATTTACATAATAGTTTCAAGTTTTCTTAATTTAAATTTTCAAACATTGATTTACAATTATACAAAACCGTATTTCTTGTTCATTCGTCTTCTTGTTATTGTTGAATATAAATCCGATCTAACCGGATATCCGTGGCATGTGTAGAGATTTCACCACCCCCAATTCAATATGATAATACACGTTGACCTAAATTTTTCCAAATTATACACTATTTATTGGGGTAATATGAGTGCATAGGGGTGCGCGCATAATACAACCCTGAAAATTGTAGTATCGATCGGTCCATGTGTATATCTAGTGCGTTTACCCCGTTTTCTAACAGGGTTAAGGTCAGAAACGGGTGGATTTACTAATAACCATCACTCAACACGTAAGTACACAAATTACATTCAATTAACAACTACTGATGTGGTGTTGTCGTATTTAAATAGACTTGGAATAGGTTTTTTTTTTAAATATAGCGATGGCGAACTCGAAATATCCTTGCACAAGATTTAATAATTTCCGTTTGCTTACTGTTCTATTTTGTTTTAATTTCTTTTTTAATTATCGTTTCAAAATTTTTCCGGATTGTTTAAAATAATAAATTGTAAAGCTGTCGTACCGGCCAACCGCACATAACAAATATTATTAATTATCATAGAAAATAGAAAAACTTTCCATTATTTTTACTATTTATTTAGTCTAGTAGGTATTGTTGTTATTGTTGATTTAGATGATAATATTGAATTGATAGAAGTTGAAAAAAAATGTAGGTGTAACTGGATAAATGTGTCGAAAGAAAAATACGACCTCCCACACTCCCGTTTACACATTTCATTTCTATTCTTTTTAGAAATTCATTAGCATACTAAACGTTACTTTAAACTCTTAACCATAAATGTTTTTGTGTTTAGATGTTTGCTTAGGTGCTAGCGTTCGGTAAATCCATCCATCCATCCATCCCGTTCGTCCTCTGAAGGTTGCTTAGTTATCCATAAAAAAATTTCTTCTGTTCAAACGCACATAAGATCGGTCGTGTACATACGTTCAAGACAAATAGGTAAAATGCATTCAATTTATTTTATGACCAAAGATATATACCTAACTATATATATGTATATATTGTGTAATACATGCAAACAAAACGGCAGTGTTGACCACAGTTGACCGCATAAACTTGACGGCCTCACACAATGTACACAGATACTTTACAAGAAAACCAAGGGGGAAAAATTAACAAAAGCACACTTATCATAAGGCTAAATCGTTTCAATTATTATTTCAATCGTTAAAACGACCAGAACGATCACGTATAGTCAACAATTCCAGATGTTAATCGATTATATTGCCTCGACTCCGGTAGGAGTACTCTTCGAAATGAGACTTGGCCAAAAAAACAACACAATTTCACGTATTGTGTATAAGTGAGTAAACAGAGTATGGCACGTGCGCGACTAGCTCGACAGTTTTCTTGAGAAGGTAGCTTATCAGTCTCGATCAACAACTAAATTTTGAAGCAATTGTCGGATTGGTTCGCTGAAATAATGACGTTCATAAAACCGGCCTTGATGATGATGATGATAATGAGGTCTACATCTCTAAATTAAGTTATTCAACCACATCACAAGAATATTAGAGATGATATAATTAATATTAATATATAATAAATGTAACAAACACAATAGAGCCTCGATTATCCGGAAATCAATTATTTGGAACATTAATTAACTGTAATCATTTCGAAAGGATTATAATTCCTTTTAGTTTGTTTATTAATATGATAGTTGTAAATTATGCTGTTATTACCATTAGAAATAGAATTATTATTAATCTTTTTAATTGAATAATTAGTCTTCACACTTTTTTGAATCCGTACAATTCTATAGTCGAGCAAAATTAACTCGTCTTGCTTTGATAATAACACAGCTGTTTTATAGCAGGAAAGTTTCTTTGTGTATACGATAGTGGTGTAGGGTACTTTAAAATTGGCATTGTTCATGATTTAATTGGCTCTGTCTTCTCATCTAATTGTCACATTGAACTTGATCGTACAACAATAATGGAAATTTAGGTCTTAGGGGTGGTACTATATAAGCGTATTTTAAATATACACGGCTTCTACGGCACTTTGAGAATTTACAGTCATGTCATGTGTTATAGGAAATTAACATGACCGTGTTTGGAACAAATTCCAATCTGATTAATTTGCATAAAATTATAAATAATCAAAATTTTTCCTAATATTCAATATTGAGTTCAACGGCTCGCTGTCTAGGTTCAAACACGAAATATGAATTAAGCTAATTATATTGAAATTGCACAAGTTGCTTGATGGTTTTCTGAAAATTTGCTCGGCGAGAGACAAGAAAAATCTATTTAAAATGTAATTTGATTGGCTAATTAATTAATCATTGGTGTAGGTAATTGGTTTCGTAATCAAAATTAATCGATTACAAATTCAGGCAAATATATTTATTTAGATCGATTATGTACAGTTATTCCAAACTGATTTTTTTATCGTTTGAATAGAGCCGGATTTTGTTTGAGAATCTCTTTCTTTCTTGCTAGATTTCGATAAATTGTGTGTTTTTGGCATATATTAGGTCCGCCGACAGTTTTTCAGTTATTTTTTTTTCGTTTAAGTTTGTTTATGTGCATATGGACCAACTGGAATTTTTGTGTACATCAATCGTGTCACAACATGAAATAAATCTCTTTCAGTTACGCCAAATTTCACAAAGATCCGTAATTTATTTGTCGTTGTTTTCATAAATACTATTTAGACGAGCGATGGTGGGTACAATGTACAGACGCACACAAACATATCTACAACAAACTAATATAACAGCTGATGTTGTTATTTTTCAACAAAATAAGAGTCGGTCACCGTACACAGTCGGTTTCTATTCAGATACGTCTGGATACTAAAAATAATAATGATGGGAATGCGTCGCGACGGCGATTCCACCAAATAGTCAGGTGTAGTTGTGACATGTTATGTAAAACATTTGCGTCACATAACATAAGAACGAATGTTGAATTATATTCAATTTAGTAACGAAAAGAAAAACAACATTAGACGACATCAAAGTGATTAAGAATAAAGAGCTTGTTTATTAATTTGAAAACACACCAATGATAATAATCTTGACTAAATTTTGTTTTAAAAAACGTGTCAAAAATATTAGTTGATTAGTTAAAGAATTTCCATCGTTGTGGCAGCGGTCTATGTCAACTGAATCACATTGCTTTTTAATATAAATTGCCACTATTACATTAGATTAACATCTCGATGTTTTTGTTTTAACGTCTGTAGTGCCAACATGAATTTCTGTGTAGGTTTATCTGATGCACTTTGCTAATTTAGAATTGAAACAGCTCTTAATAATGCCGCGCACAGGCGGCATAGAAAACTGTCTGTTGGAAACTATTTAGGTAAACTAAAACGATGCATTACATTCAATAAAGATCATTTAAACATGACAACAAAATTTAGACAGATTCTTTATAAAAACAGGTGATGGCTGACTTAACTGCCTGTTCGCTATTTTTCATCCTCAAACGTTTAGAGAGGACACCAAAAAAAACAACGCCCAAACAAACAACACGAAACAAAACTGTACAACTTATTTCTGGTTTATGAGTAAATAAATCAGATGATTAACACACACTCCTCCACAATGTTTACCCTCTAGATACATACATACATACATAAATTAATCTCTTTGCCTTTATAGCGGAAAATCCTTTCGATCTAACCGTTTATAGTCTAAATTTAACCATTACAACATAGATTATAGTACCTAGTTGGTAGTATTTAGCCGACCAATATGTGGAAGTATTCTTTGTGATGATGATGATGATGATAGTACCGCCATTAGTTATAGATATAATATGGATGAATTGCTACTGTACCTGTTTGTGAATATGTTTGACTGGATCGATCTGTGAGTGCTTAACGACCAATCAAGCGGGGTCTGGTTATTGCCGCTCCGGTGTCAAGGACGTTGTCGTACTCCGGAGAAGGATGAGTTCCCGTCAACGGCATCCGACACGTGTCTGTGACGGTCACGGTCGGCCCTACACACCATAATACCGCATTTACATCTCCACAGAGGGATGATGTTACCACTTGTAAAAGAATTAACAGGATTCCGGACTTCTATGTCGATTCGGCGTGCGAAAATAGTCAATTTTCAAACGCCGATTACTCGCTTGGTTTTCGAGATATTATGAAAAATTGACTTGCGTTCGATAGAGAATTTCAAGCTGTATGTTCTAACAGTTTCTGTGATGGAAAAATGCGATAAAATTCTGAATAGTAATGAAAATTAGGGACTCTGTTTTTTCGTACATTTTCCCCCGTAACTGGCTAAAACTTGGCCAATATTATTGATTTTCAGAATTTTCCGGATATGTTTGTTAGTTTTTCGATAACTGGAGAAAAATAAAAAAAAATCCCAACAGTGATGCCATGCATGATTTCCAAAATAGAAAATCATACTCTCGTTTTTAGAAAGGTGATGTGAAAGGCGAGAATATGAGGCTCGCTTAAAATCCAATTTCGAAAATTAAATGAGTTTCACGGAAAATTTGAACCGCTTATTCACCTATTATTTACAAGTATTAAAAATAATTAATTTGTTTTTTGATTGATATGAAAATGTCGGTAATTTTATCTACAACAACACAAACATATCTATTGAAAATCGAATTTCC
>JAZBGW010001838.1:0-13646 GCA_037464815.1 Mylabris variabilis | reverse complement strand
TGAGCATATGCAAGCTTCTCAGAACATCCTAACAGAGTGGTTTACAAAGAAAATTTCAAAAAAGAATTTAGATTTCTCACCTTGACTTTATCACTTAAATATTCTTTGGATGTTACCCTGCAACTCCTCGAGCGCTAGTCTTAATATTTTCGTAAACAAGCAAAAAGCTATTGGGTACCAAGCGAGGTGAGACACCCTGTATAATAAAATTCAATTACCAATTTCTTTTTGAGTGGTATTCGTAGTGATGTTTGATACAATTTGAGTACATTTCCACGTTTCTTTTTGGCCAATAAAAGAAAATATGTAGCTGTATGATAATCATATTTCCATTTTTTTAAATATTTCCAAATAATTTGCGGTTCAATATCGTAATGCTTGGCCATAATATGAAGACATTCAGGATCGTATTGTTTAATATTTTCACCGATTGGATCAATCGGGTCCAATACATTAAATGTTAACCATGGATGTGATAATAATTCGCGTACAGAAATACGTTTTTTCGCATCAACTTGTAACATTGAACGAATTAATTGTTTACTTTCATTAGATAAAAATGATGGTTCCTCGTATTTGCCGTTCTGTAAATAAAAAGTTGGCTGAGAAAATGGCATATTTGCAATGAAAAGTAATCAAAAAAAATTATGGGAATTGAACCGATTATTATACAGGGAAATGGTAATGTAACAATATTTGGTTTAAATAATCATTTCAGTACAGAAATACCAAAACGTTTAGTAACAAAAATTGCACCAGAAGAATACCAACAAACAGTCAATTCGATCAATCGATTGATTCAAAGGAGATTCCAACAGACTATCTTTTGGTTATTTTGTGGTTGTTCTTGTTTATGTTGTACATTAGGATTTTCATTATATCCATCGATAGTTGTTAATAAACAAACGTTGCGTTCTATTCAGAATTTCTTGGAAATTGAAAATGAACGTCTCTATCACAAATTAGGATTTCATTGGAGTTTACGGAAACATAAATTTGGTGAAACAACGAATTTAGTTGAATACATTTTGTTAATTGATTTTCTAGAGAAACCCAACATTTATACACCTGATTAAAAAACAAAAAAAAAAACAATAATTACCAAGATTTTTTTGTACAAATTATCAATGTTGATATCATCGAATGGTAAGGCACCAACTAATAGAGCATAAAGTAATACACCCATCGCCCATACATCCACTTCTGTACCAAAATATTGCCGACCCAATATCAATTCTGGTGCTGCATACGTTGGTGAACCGCATGATGTACTCAATGGATTAGAAATACCACCTTCTGGATTTGCACACAGACCAAAATCGATTAATTTTAAATTTTGTTCTTTATCTAATAAAACATTTTCCTGTATAAAAAAAACTTATTTACAATCAAACTATTATTAATGAAGGGTGAAATTACAGGTTTTAAATCACGGTGAGCATAACCTAAACTATGTAAATAAGCAACTGCCGAAACGATTTGCCGAAAGAATAGGCGGCTTTCGAATTCTGATAAACGGTTCTTTTCTACGATATGATCAAACAATTCACCACCCGAACAATATTCTAGAACGATGAAATAATGCGATTCCGTCTCGATTACCTAGAAAACAACAACGATTAGTAAATTATTACTGAAAATTGTTGAACAACAGAACAACTGACTTGGTATAATTTACAAATATTCTGATGTGCCAGTGATTTTAACGCCTTCAATTCTAGTTTGACTCTAGGTAGATCATTTCCTAATCGTATTTTATCCATTATTTTTATAGCAACTTTTTCTCCAGTAGCTAAATGTGTTGCTAATTTAACTTTAGCAAAACCACCACAACCGATTGTTTTCTCAACATCGTACAGACCTTTCAATACTAAATGACGCACCATTTTGTTGTTTTTTCAACAATTCAATCAAAATCAAACATTAATCATCGATATTCTTAATAAAAACTCTCATTAAAATTTTCAATTACCCAAGAAAATAACGAATTAACTGACAGTCATTCGAATTTGAAACGTTAATGTCATTAACAGTTGCGCAAACTTTCAGAATTCGCTGACAGATGGCAACACAGATTGCATCGATAATCTAAAAATTTTAATAAATTTATAAATTAATTCAACAAATTGATCTTTTGTTGGAACCTTCAATGTTATCTGTATTTGCTAGACTTTGTGTTTTCGTCTTTTAAGTGATAAAATTTAAAAAATTTAGATTCTATGAGCTACTTTTAGGCGCTGTAAGATATGCATAAACCGCCAAATTTGAATCCCCCATTTTTAAAATCACCGAAAACACCGGTTATTTGTCACAAAATTTTTATTCAAATTAAAATAAATAAAACAAAAAAATTCAATAATCATATAATAAATTAAGTACACTTTTCACCAATCATTATTATCGGCTAAATCTGAGAATAGTTTATCCCGAATTGCCGGTCGTGGATCTTCCTTAATGTCTGTATTAATTGCACCAGTTTTGCCCAAAATGTATTCAAATTCTGCAATTATTTCAATTAACACAAAAATTTACCAGATTACAATCGAAACGTTACCGTCTTGACTTAAATTCGGTCCACGAAATTCCAACGGTCCTACTAGTTGTTTCTTTAATTCCCCTTGAAAGTACACGAATATCGTTGGTAGATTCTTGTCCGGATAATTCGGAATACACGTAGTAGAGATTGATTTTAAAAATTTCACCGTTGGGAATTTTACAGCTAAATTTCGCATATGTTCATTAATTAGCGTACATAACGGTATCCTACAAATAATTTATCATTAAATGTATACAGGAACAATGTTTATGAACGTGTACCCTTGTTTGTATAGATGTAAAACAACCCAAATACCTTCACCAGCTTTGTTTACTTCATCAACATAATCTTGTGCTGAAATCTCACCAACTGTACCGAATTTCGACCGTTCAGCTAACGCTTTAATTTCAGCTATACGTTTCTTACGATATTCAAGCAATATAGCTTCATCTTCTGAATCTTCTAATTCATCTAATTCGTCTAAATCTAGTTTTGATAAATCTTTACCATCTAGAAAACACACAAAATTAGAAAACTGTAAAGCAATCGAAAATATTGACAATACTTGTTGTTTTCTCTTCAATCGTCTGCTCTAACATGGAAACAATTTGATCTTCGGAAATCTCCTTCTCTTTTTTCGGGGGAATTATCCGTTTTGATCTCAGAATATCGTTCCATTCTGTGTCCTCATTTGGATTCTAACGAGAAAGAAATCTTGATTTATTTAAAAAAAAAAACTGATTAATAACAAGAAAATTACCTGCATTTTTTATAATACAAAAATTTCTCTCAAGTTTCAGTCAGATTTGAGTTTATCATAAATTTCCAGAAAAGGAAATTACAGGATCTCCAGTTATTGAGTCATAAGTCGGTGAATTTTAACCTCAATATGATTTCATCTTTGTTTAATACACAACTTAATGCTACAAACAGGAGAGATGGTGATGCTTGACGTATACTCTGCACGTTTAATGCCAAGACATCCGCCCTGTTTGCGCAAGAAAAGATAATAAGGAAAAACAATTTGTAAGAATGAAATAGAAATATAAGTGACTGCCAAAAAATTAAAGCAACAAGAATTGTCAATTTTTTGAGGTTATATTTTTTAAATAGGTTATGTTGTTTCAATTTCTGTTCAACACGTGTTTATAACAATAAAGAAATCGTGAAATTGAGCATAGACATAGGTAAAATTATTGTTCTAATTGAAGTAACTTGAATTTTATTAAAAATCATTAATTATAGATTGTTAAAATGAGTACAACGCTCGCCGAACAGCTCCAACGTTTGGCGGTACCGCAGACGAATCTGTTGAAACGTGACAAAACACGACCCTCGTTACTATTCGATCCTCGTGAAGCTGCCGGCTTAACACGTGAAACCGTCTTCCAAATCGGTCTTGATGGTCTTGTAGAATTGATTAAGAAAAATCCAATTTTTGAACAATTCCGCAATAATCTGTTTGATCTGACATCGAAGAATTTAGAACGTTCTGTCCAAAGTGTTGATGTTAATAAGAAATTAGATGAGACGATTCGTCAATTTCTATTATTATTATCACCATATTTTCTACTGAGCTGCAGTCATAAAGCTTTAGAATGGTTAATTGTACGTTATCATATACACGAATATAATCGTGAAGATTTGCTAATGTTAATAATGCCTTATCATGAATCGAATATTTTCGTACGTGTTATACAATTGATGAAATTTAAAGATTCAAATGATAAATGGTTCTTTTTGAAATCGTTACAAAAAACTGGAGTTCATTTGAATAAACAGAATCTTTTAATACGTGCAGCAAGTGATGTGTATTTTTTAAAATTTGCATCGAATTTCATTACATTAATTACAAAAGAATATGAGAAACCGTCATTATTAAATGTAGCTTTCAATTATTTCTGTTCTGTATTTGTTGGAGCTTTAGAATACAGCGAAAAAGTCAATGAAACACAAATCAGTGTAATGTTACCAGTTTTATTACAAGGCCTGAAGTCTGATATTGGTGATTATCGTGCTGCTAGTTATGTTATAACAGCTAAACTATTAACGAAAGCAACATTAACTGATAAGATTTTAAATCAATTGATTACACGAATTTCAGTAATTAATGTTGCAAGCTTAAGAGCTGAAGGTGTTTTATTAATCATTGTTTTGTATCAGTCACAAAAACAATACAAAGAAATTCCAGTGAAAGCTGTAACGAATATTGTGAATTATGATTGGATTATCAAAATTTTAGATAATCTAAATCAACAGGGTTGTTTAATTTGGCCATTTTTGCAAGTTTTAATTAAGAATTGTGTTGAAATTGGGTTGCATCAAGATCAAGAGAATCACCGAAAATTTATTGAAGATCTACAGAATACTCTCAAATTCGACAGTGATTTCGTGGGGACTTTCTTAAGGTAAGGAATTTAATAACACTTTTCGTAGTACAGTAAAACTCCTCTTAATGGATGTTTTTTCATTAGCTCGGGCACATTTTCTTAAACAAAATAGGATTTGTAGGGTGGTACCTGGAGATCATTTTAGCAGAATTAGAACCTCGTAGTTCATTTGGAAGTTGGTCAAAAAACACTCATTTTGAACAAAGCTGCGATTTTCAAAAACGAGTTAAGCACATAAAACGACTAAGAATGACTCGAAGACCTTCTCAAAATCGATTTTTTTCGTTTTTCTCCATTGCATTCGAGAAAAAATGCGAACCATTCCCACCTGTTCTAGAATGAAATGGATAAAAACGAAAAAAATTAATGTTGGGAGGATCTTTGAGTCATTCTAAGGCGTTCTGGATGTTTAGTTTGTTTTTTGAAAATCACTACGAGGTTCTAATTTTGCTAAAATGTTCTCTAGGAACCCTCCTATAAATCCTTGAAAATTTTTTCGATTCACTCGCCTAATAATGGATACTTTCATCCAGTGGACACTCAAGGAACTGGATGAAAGGGTCCATTAGAGAGGGGTGTCCATGTTGGAGGAATAATTTTTTTTAGAGAAAATGTGCCAGGACTAATGAAAAGGTGACCATTAAGAGAGGTGTCCACATTAGAGGGGTGTCCAGTAAGAGAAGTTTCACTGTATTTTTGTTACAGATCATTCTTGGATGGTGTCGATAAATGGAACAATAAATTCTCACAGCATCTTCAAGAATGGTTGAAGAGCACACTTGAAATTGTCGAACGTCAATATCCTGAAGAATTTGATAAGGAAATTTATAAAATTCTATCAACTACAGATATAGAAATTGCCAATAAACGTAAGCTTTGTCTACAGAAAATCTTCAAAAAATCCATGTCGATTAAAGGTAAATTTAATGTATTTGAAAAATTATATCATCCAAATCAAGAATTTCGTCTGCAAGCTATCGATTATTTGGCGAAAAATTACAAATTATTACGTGAACGTGAGAAACATTTAATTAAAACAACAATTATAGACCGTTTGAATGATGATTCATTAATTGTAATAAATGAAACTTTGATGTTGTTGAAGACAATTACAATTTTAGAACACGATGATTTGAAACGAGTTTTGATAAAATTGTGTCGAAAATGCCAGAATGATTTACAGAATTGGAAACAAATAGCATCTAATTGTGTTCATTTATTGTGTGAAAAGAGCAATGAGAACGATTGGGATGCATTCTTGGCAATAATTCCATTTCTATTACCAAACAGTAACTATGAATTACAATTGGCTAAAGAAATTATCATGACTGATTTTATACAAAAGAATCCGATAGAAAAATTGCACAATTTAAACTTTAAGTCGATCTTTAATACAGAACAATTCTGTGATTTGATTCTAAATAGTTTACAAAACAATGATTTCAATATTATTAAAAATATTGTGTTAACATTAAAAAAGGTACCGCAAGAAGAACGTGATTGTCTCCACAAATTTGTGGTAATGTTCGTTCTAAGTTATCTATTACCCAATTATAGTCCAATTGAAATCAGTTCATTGGTTGTTGAAATATTTGCAGAATATTTGAAAAATTCAATCACTTTCGATACAAGTGACGATAATTTGCAATCGTATCTACAATTGACACGACAAAATAAATTTCCAAAAGAGGCTTATTTATCGTTTTTTAAAAGAATCATTGAAAAAACACAAAAAATCAACATCAATCTTGGTATTGTTGATTTCTATCAAAGCACTGATTGTACACGATTCTATTCAAATTTGATGAATTTATTGTACAATTTCGATAATCCAAAATTTATAAAAGTGTACCTAAACGAAATTTGCGGCGTTAGCAGTGAATTTAAAGTAAAAATAGAGTTTTTATTAAACCTAAATTTGAGTAATAATGAATTTCTAGATGATGTTTTTCATGAGAAATCCATCAATTCGATTGCGGCATTAATCAAAGAGAACACTGAAGATTTTGATGAATTGGTGAAATTTAACGAGATTCTAGTTCCCTATTTGTTGATTTTACTCGGTGATCAATCGGAAAATATCCGTAAAAAAATCTTGCACATCATCAATATTGTTTTAAAAGAATTAACAAAAAAATCGAATACTTATTTTGGATTATTACAAAATTTAATGCGGTATAAAGAAGAGATCGTTTTAGATCACGAACAATTACCGTTGGTGTTGTTTAATGTTCTCGAATCGTCAAAATTACGCGATTGTCGTGATAATTTATTAAAAACAGTCAATAATGATGAGCTACCGCTCTATTATAAAGCGCATTTATTGAAATTATTATCACATTTCAACACGATTGAATTGTTGGAAGATGCATCTAAAATTTGTTTAACAATTTTAGAAAATCCCAATCTTGATGCGCATAAAAATATAATTATAACACAAACAATGAATCGTATCAATTCCGGTATTGCAAATCAAATAAAATCAGATTCAAATATTTGGCAATTGATATCGTCCGTATTGAAACAAGACCAAATTAAAATTGATAACAACTATCTGACTGTATCAATGTTGAATCAATTTGATCGTGAATTTACGACAAATCTGAATGATGATATTGAAAAACAATTGTTAGATTTACTTGTAGAGATTGTAACGATTACAAAAAATAGTGAAATTCTACCTATCGCCAATCATATATTCAAACATATAGACCTTGATGTTCAATTAGTTATCGAACATTTGTTCAAAATGCGTAATGTACAATCACCAAAATTAGATCCGAATAAATTAAAACGACGCATCAGCATTGTACCAACTATTGATATTTTGGATACTTTGGAATGGCGTAAAGGTGTAACACTACTTGAATTTCTACAAGATAAGAAGAAGATACGCAACACGGACGTGTTATTGCCGGTATTGTTTGAGATTCTAAAGAAATGTTTGGATTTCGACGAACAAATCGCTGTTGAATACCCAAAACAATTGTTATTATCATTGATTTTACATTGTTGCAAGAAATTGGATGGTGATAATAAGGTGCAAGAGGGTGTTTTTAATGTTGAATTGATTGTGCAATGTATACGCGCCTCGTCGAATCCACAAACACACCATCATGCACTCTTAGTCTTATCGTATTTAGCAAAATTGATACCAACACAGGTTTTACATCATGTTATGGCTATTTTCACATTTATTGGATCGTCGATTTTACGACACGATGATGCTTATAGTTATCAAATTATATTGAAGATTATCGATAATGTTATACCGATTTTAATCGAGGATAATACTTTAGAAACAATAGTTCGAGTTTTGAGGGTATTTGTTGATGTGTTGTTAGATGTACCAGAACATCGGCGTTTACCTTTATATAAACAATTATTGATTAAAATCGGCGTTAAAGAGAATCTACACGTATTCTTGTTGTTAATATTTGAATCGCACGTTTTGCATAATAATCGCATCAAAGATAAGAGCGATGATAATAGGAAACGTTTAGATATTGCAAAATTGTTCTGTTGTGAATTCGAACCGAATCTTGTTATAATGACAACAATCAAATTGTTGCAATTTTTAAAACAATTACCCGATGAAATCAAAGATAACGAATCGTACGATGATGGTACATATCATATACGTTTCAATACAGCAAAACAATTCCGCCATTACAAATATATTTTGGTAACATTCATAACAAACTTGTTATCATCACAGGAATTTATTAATTGTATCGCTAAATTAACCGATGAGGAACTATGTAATTTAGAGGGCTTATATAAAGATTTCATTATAAATATATTAACTTATATACAGCGTATATCAAAAGTTACAGAGAAGAATTCAACAACACCACAATCACAATATTGGAAAGTTCTACTACATCACAGCTATGATATTTTGGATAGTATCAATGCTTTATTAACACCACAAATGTTCTTATTGGTGATTAAAGGTTTAATGTTGCACAATTTAGCGACGGTTAAACGACGATCATTGGAATTATTGAATTCTAAACTACAATACAATCAGAATTTCTTCCACAAATGTACTGAAGATGAGATTTACACATTAATACCACCATTAATACAAATTATACAGATGATACAACAAAACGATTTGGATAACGATCAGGAATTGTTGATACAAACCGCTCTATTATCAATTAAATTATTGGTGAAATTGTTGGCAATAAAACAACCGGAACAATTCGTGGATATTTTCGAATTTATTATCGATTTAATGAAACTAGATCAAATACAAAACAATATTTTAGCATCGATTATATTGTGTTTAGCGGAAATTTGTGTTAATTTACGTGCCTACAGTATCGGTTATTTACCAAATTTCATGCCGAATCTGTTGAAAATACTAAAACATCAACAGAAACAACAAGAACAAGAACCGAATTTATTGTTATTGAGCGTTATTACAGCATTACAAAAAATTATCGATACATTACCGAATTTTATGAGTTCTTATTTACAGAAAATTCTAGTTCAATTATCAACGTTCTCGTTGAATAATAACGAACCGAAATGGCAGGCAGTTTTGAATAAAATCAAACATATTCGTAATAGAATCACAACAACAATACCACTTAGAATTCTATTACCAACAATCAATGACACGTATAATTATTTAATTGGAAAGAAATCGTACAATCGTATCGCTATTCTAATGGATATATTTAGTGAGAGTTTACGTAATTTAACAGGATCCGATATAACGACAAATCTACAAGATTTAACGAAATTCTTTTTGAATACATTAGAATTTCGGTCAAATCAATACACTGATTTTGATACAACCAACTATATAGAGATGGAAATTGTTAAAACATTCTCGATATTTGCTTTAAAACTATCTGAAAGTACATTCCGACCGTTATATCAGGACATTTATCATTGGGCACAGAACAATGATAATGAACGCTTAATAACCTTCTATCATCTATCAAAGGAAATGGCAAACAGTCTAAAGGGTTTGTTTGTATTGTTCGCAAATCAATTCATCAATAATGCTGCACAAATACTGAAAGATTCCAAATTGTTTATCGATAATAACGATAAGAATATGTTATTATTAGAAAATGTATTACAGACATTACTGTTAGTATTCACGTACGATAATCAAAAATTCATCAATAAAGAACGTTTCGAATTATTGATGCCAGTATTGGTTGATCAATTAGAGAACGATTTAGGCGGTATTGAATGCTTGAAAGAACGTTGCCATAATCTTTTAATACCTTGTATTGTACAATTCACCGTTGCTACAGCTGATGATTCGTTATGGAAACGTTTGAATTATTCGATATTATTGAAAACGAAAAATAAATCACAAGTAATACGTTTGTTGGCATTAAATTGTGTTACTGAAATTGTTATGAAAGTCGGTGAAGATTTCCTACCATTACTACCGGAAACTATACCATTCTTGGCGGAATTACTAGAAGATGAGGAAGAGGAAGTGGAGAAAGTCTGCCGGAAGTCTATACAAATGATGGAGAAGATTTTAGGTGAACCTATACAGAAATATTTTTAAACAATCAATTTATAATTTGAAGTCACAAATAAATGTGTTGATTAAATTAAATTTGCCGCCTTTTTAATATTACTTTCCTTTAATTGTAGCTCTCAAACTGCAATTTATTGTTAGAAATTTGATATTATTGTTGTTCCCATTATGATTGTTTGAATGTGAATATGTAAATTTTTGTGATTTATTCGTAAATATTCTTACAATATCATCGATAAATTAATTAAATTTCGGATACTTTAGTAATTTTGTAATTAACAGGTTGGTGGTTTTGAAATTTCTTTTGGGGCTCGTTTGCCGACTTTCCCTTCATGTAGTAGACTTACCGATTTCATCCTCGTAATTATTATTTTTTTATTATTTATCAACTTGTGTAACAGAAAATTCGGTCTGAAAATTCTCTTTAACAAGCAGAAAAAATTATAAATTGTTTTTAAGCTTTTGTAATTTAATAATTTCAATTAAGATCCTACTGTCCGGTGAAAGTGTGTTCATTTGGCAACAGCGGTGCTATCACGTGATGCTACGTCACAGTTGTTTTTAATGTGGTTTTTAATAACAAATTTCTTACAAGATTACAAAATTACAGATAAAACGATTAAAATTGAGAAAAATGAATCTAGGTGATGCTCAAATTTCCGTATTTGTTTATCCACATCAATTAAATTTCTACACATTATCACCATCAACACATAAACAATTTCTACGTGTTTATAACCATTATGATGTTCCAGTAAAGTTCGAAGGTAAGCAAAATTTATTTTCTTCTAACAAACAATTTGTTGAAAATCTCAATGAAATTCCAGCTAGTCTAATTCGACAAAGTAATTATGAAGTTGTTGAACGTTGTGTGGGCGCAATTAGTCCGAATCATAATGATGATATTGCGATACGCCACAAATGCCCCACATTGACCAGTTGTCCATCAGAGGAGAGCTTAAAGATTGTATTAAAAGATGCAACAACACACAGAGTAATTCTTTCGTCTATAACTCCTATACAGTTTAATATTTGTTTGTTAGTTGATAGGCCAAAGATTAGTTCCATTAAGGTTGATTCAGGGTGAGAAGGAGGCAAAAGATAGGGAAGATTTACCTTCAACAAGTTCGAATAAATTGAGAGAGCCTGCAATTAATGCAGGGTAAATTTTAATTTCTTTTCGTATCTTGTAAAATTAATGTATTTTTAAAATTATAGGATGGAAAATTGGATTATGAAAGTTTGTTTAGGTATCATTTGTTTAATTTTAATTAGTGTTGTATTAATTGTACCAACACGTTGTGATCCAGTTGAAGATTCTTTTATTCCGAAAAATTTTTATATTGGTGTTTGGCCGAAAATTTTGATTACTTTTATTCTAGGAATATTTGTAACAATTATGATTAGACCACTTTGATCGTTATGTAAATTAATTTAGTACAATTTTAATTTTATATCTTTGTACAAAACGTTCGTATTATTATTATTATTCAATGAGTGAGATATTCTTGTCTTATAAGTTATAAGAAAACTAAAGATATTTTTTGTTATAAATACTTTGTTTAGATTCTAGTAGTTATAAATCCTTTTGTCAATTTCACAAACACTACAATTTCCATATCACTTGAATTTGTAAATTTATTGATATCACAATCTAGATATGGATGTGTGGTGTAAGGGCATGAAAATTATCACCCAAATCGTCAAAGTCGGTGAATTATTTCAGTAATGGTTGTAAATTTAGATTTGCGTGTTTGGCTATTCAAGATTGTTCGGTATTGACCTAAAATTGCGTGAAATTTACCTATTTCTAGATTTAAAATAAAGATTAAATAACGTATGCGGACTTATATAAATAAAGGTGAAGAGATTTGGTAGGCATGACATTGATAGATAACATATAATTAATGCCTCAATTTTTTTCTCTAAAGTAAAATACAGTCGAAGCTTTATATAGTGAAAAGCTCTCTACAGTGAAATTTTTACAATTGCCACCCTAAATTTCACTCACAGTAGTACCAATTTGCCAGGTAGCCTCGCCTTTGTTCTCACTTCCTGTTATCGGATTAACTGGGATTACAAGTTTGTCTTGCATTTTAGCGTTAGAAATTGTGGGTTTTTCCCAAAAAAATCAGGTTTTCTAGTATAAATCATGAAGGCAAAATGATTCTTCCTACATCAGTCTTTTACAAATATTCGAATAATAATCATGTCATAGAAAGGCAAGTGTTTTAACTGTATCCGAGAAAATGCAAGTCCTGAAAGATGTCGACAGGTCTCAAAAAAGTTGAAATAGCGTTCAAATTTGGAATCGCGCCTGGTAGTGTGAAAAATCGAGAATCTCTTTCAAAGAAAAACAATGACTGCTTGCTTTGGTAGTTGCAACAGTCGCAAGAGAACACGAGAATTTGTTTACAGTGATGTTAATGGAATGGTTTAAAGTGAATCGAGACCGCAAAATTCCTCTTTCTGCAACCATGATAAAGAAAAAGCAATGCAATATGCAAAATAACTGAAGAAATAGGATTTTCAAGCCAATGATGGATGGTTGCAGTCATGGAAAAGTCGTCATGGTATTGTGCAAAAAATTCAGCAAGGTGAAAGTGCAAGTGTAAATGACAATGACTGTGATATATGGCGTGAAACTGTGTTAAAAGGACCTGTTAACAGGATATCGACCAAAGGACGTTTTTAACGCTGACAAAACAGGACTATTTTTAACTGTTTGCCAAACAGAACTTTAACATTCAAAAACGATAGTGCTTTTGGCCTAAAAACAAGCAAGGAAAGAGCGCCTATCATGCTTGGTGCTAATATGACTGGTTCTGAGAAGATGAGGCCTCTTTTAATTGGCCAGTTTGAAAGTCCAAAGGGTTGAAATCCTTAGGAGTAGATTATGCTTTCAACAAGAAGGCCTGGATGACTCGTGAAATTTTCGAAAGTTGGCTAACGACATTTAATGAAATTAAACAACAGAAGAGAAAAATTGCGATGGTAGTTGACAATTGTCCGGCCCATTCGCAAGATTTAAAATTTACAATTGTAGAACTTGTATTTTTGCCGCCAAACACAACATTAAAATTACAGCTTATGGATCAGGGTGTTATTACAAATTTTAAAATTCATTACAGGAAACGAATTGTAAAGAATTTCATTAAATCAACAGAAAATAATGAATCACTAAGCAAATTAATCGATT
>JAZBGW010001837.1:1965-13646 GCA_037464815.1 Mylabris variabilis | reverse complement strand
TGCACTTTATTCCAAAATTCACGCGAAAAAAGTATTAGAAAATCATTATTCATACATACAAAACTATCCTCTCGAAAAACTTCAATATTCTGCTGTTGTTAGGTACTAAAATCAGTACAAGATATTAAAGACATTTCAGTCAATTAATTAATAAAAACTAATGCATTTTATGTCAGAGAAGTCAGATATTAGATAGAACCATTGCGCATGTTCTTTGCAAAGAGAATTAGATAAACGAGAGGGGACAGCTAATACATTAAAAACGGTCGTCTATGCGTATATGGCTGCGCTGTCACCAAACAATTTTGCTTCGACCAATTTTCCTTGAATTACATTTTTATAAGAATATATTTTAAAACAAATGTATTTCATCCGTTAAATCATTTTATGATGATTAATAAATAGTTTAATGATTGCAGAAGTCGATGAAATAAATTTTAATGTATTAACCTAATGAGAAATAATAGTAAACTAAAAATTAAAATCACAGAAATAATGGTTAGGCAGCATCAAAACAATAATCTCGTCTTTTTTTCCTCAGGAATACGAAAATTCAAAAAATCGTTGATTTCTTTACCTTCACCACGATATTAAACTTCACTGTTTTTGATTTAATGTGTGTACAGCTAGGTGCACGAAAAAGGTAACGACAGTTTTGAGGCTGTGTAAGTCAGGCTAATTTTTGACAAGTATGAAGTTTCGGTTAAGCGAGAACTTTTGTTTATTTACAGAACCTTATATAGCGCCACCGTCTTTTAGTCAAGATGAAGAAAGTCTGGGTTTACACAATTAAAAAACATGGGTATTTCACGATCAAAAGTCGGTAACTTTTCTATGCACCTAGCTGCACATGTATTTATATTGAAATAATTACAGAAATTCAATTTACCCCAGCGAGCATTTTACCCCACTTACCCCTATAATAAATTTCTAATCTAATTAATAATAATGATAATAATAATGGAATTTTTAAGGTGGTTATGTTTTGGTTGGTGGAGCAATCTGTATGGAATTATTAACGAAACAAGGTTGGTCTAGTGCATATACAGTGGAAGCTGTAATAATGCAAATATCAGCTACATTAGTAAAAGGTAAAGCACGTATACAATTTGGTACACCGAAAGTTTGTACTCAAGGACAATATAGTCTTGCTCGGGCTCAACAAAGCTTCAAATCACTCGTACAAATACACGAAAAGAACGGTAAGTCTATGTAAAATTTATTTTAAAAATTTGTATTTTCTATTGTGGTTTTAATTATAGGTTGGTTTACACCACCGAAAGAAGATGGTTAAAAATTTCAAGACTGTGCCAATATTATCGTGTTTTTTTTTTGTTGTTGTATGGTCAATTTTTTTCTCTTTCGTCTTTATTTGAAATTAATAATAATGACACACAGATAAATCAGTTGATAGAGTGTTTACATTGAATTATTTTCGTTGCCTGTTTGTTTTAATTCCATTCCAAATTCTGTAGCAATAGTTAGACGAAAAGTATGTAGTTAAAAAAAAACGATTGTTTCGTCCATCATTTTAGATGCGTACATTTACTAATTGTGTTGATTTCTTTCTCTTACAATATCTAAACTGTGATGTTTTATATCATTTAATTGACTAATTAATTTTGTTTTTCCTCTACAAACAATTATATCATATATTTTGTGGACATTTTTAGTAGGATTGGTATTCAATAAGAAAATAAAATGATTGATCGTGATTTCAAACTAATTTGTTGTTTAGTAATTGTTTAATGTGCAATTACATAGTGAAAAAAACAAAAACAAAAATCAATTCTGTTAAATACCTCTAATCATTACCACGATCACCTCTTTCCCTCCTTTATTCATTAATTCAATCAATTATTATAAACATTAAGTAGTTTTTAGTATTTTCTAATAATTCATGTAAGTTTTAAGAAGTAAATGTGCGAGAATACGGACCGATAATTATTATATTGAATTATTAAATTAAGACAACTACAACAAACAAAAAAAGGGCAAAAATTCGACTTTATTAAAATTACTATTATTTGATAATGCAAGAATATATTTGTGATGTTTCTATTATTATTATTATTAATTATTTTCATTCATTCATTAGATGTTTCGTTTACATTTTAGGATATAATTTCTGTTTATTTGTTTATATATCCTAAAAATTTGTAAAATCTTATTCTTCATTTTCCTTTATTAAGAGTATGTTTTTTCTTTTGTTTTTATATTGTACAGACACAGTTAGGTGGTAAATTTATATCTAACCAATTATTCTTGATTTTCACTATATAGTTTAGTGTTAATTTTTCTTTTCTTCTTCTCTTTTTTTTAGTTATAATTATAGCAACATGATTAATGTTCCAGTTCTTCTTTTCATTAAACAACAAGAACAATTACGATTTATTAAAAAAAAAATACTGTGTATTCTGTTTTGCTGTATTTCACTTAAACAAACAAAAAAAAAAGCAGTACATGAGTACAAGCTTTTAGTTTGTAAGTTCAATAAACTATTATTATAAAAAAATATTAGTTTTATTTCAAATATTTCGTAGTAATATGACGTCACATATTTCTTATTACTTCTATGGTATAAGTTGGCGATCTATTATTGTAAAGTTGATGGTATATTTTTAGTTGCGTATTCCATAGCAAGGTTGCCAGGCTTAATCATTTATCTTCAAAATGTTTAATTTGGATAAGAGCTAGTAAATAAAGTAATCAAACATGATTACTAATCATGTTTTTCGTTCAATAAAACAGCAATTAACCAATTTTAGTTGAGAATTTTATCTCCCAAAAACTATCTGAGGTTAAATCCATAAAATATGTATGAAATATTTTACTAAATTAGGACGAAAGCGACTGAATTTTCAACTTTCAAATAACTCACAAGCAGGATTTGCAAGAAATTAACAACTTATGAGTTATGACAATAATTTATTAAAATCTAGACTAAATTTAGCTCGAATTCAACTCAAGGATCGACCCAAAGTGATTTAGTCCACTTTCAAATGACAAACTTTGCTAAAAGACTGATGATTTTTAACAGAAATGCGTTGAAATTTACTTTTAAACCAAAATATTTTCGCACTAAATCTGTCTCAATCGTCTGGTTTTCACGAATTAATGGTAAAATTCTAGGAAAAATTGATAATTTAAGAAGAATAAGAGTATGACGTCAATTGTTGGTGCAGTGCGGCAACACTGGTTGTGGTTTACGGTTGGCAATACTGGTTCTAGTTACTTTTATGGAGACAGTTGTGTAGTGTACAGTGAAATTTTTCTCAAGAGAATTCTCCCAAACATATCTTCGTTATCTTTAATTAATTAAGGAGTAGATGAAGGTAATTTTTAATAATCGAATCAATTAAATTATCGATTAATGAAGTGATTGATTCATTTTTTATATTTGGATATTTTGAATGTTTAGTATTGTTCTTGTATTCCTTTATACTTCTATACTGCTACATTTTGGCAATAAGCTTCCTGCGTCATGCCTGTTAGTAAACAGTTAGACAATAATTAATAGATTTCTTTTTCTATTTGTGTTTGTTTTGTAAAACTATTACGAATTTTAGAAAATTTCCAAGACTATCATATGCAATTATCTAATTGTGTTTTGGAATATTTTTGAATGATAGATTTTGTTTACAGGGTCATTAAGGGTTTGTTGAACTTTCCATTTCTAAATAGAACTAAATTCTTCTTTCCCTCCCCGCTTTTTTGTTCTTGGAGATTTTACTAAATTTCAAACGAATTCAAATTATTGTTTTTCATTCAAATATTATTTTAATTTCTCTATTTGTTATTTAGGATATATTATGCCACGAGGTTCTAAAGACAACAAATACGAGAACAATGGTTCTAATAGACGAACTCATACATACATGTCCCCTGAGGATCAAGCGGCTGGTAAAAAGTCATTTTGGTCAGAATTGGAGATAACAGGCACTATACGTAATTTAAGTCCAAATTTATTTCAAATGACACATCTAACTGGTTTATATTTAAAAAATAATTCATTACAACGATTACCACCTGATATATGTCAACTAGTTAATTTGAGGAATTTAGATCTGTCCTCAAATAAATTACGCTCATTACCAGCTGAATTAGGCGAACTCATACAGCTCAGGTAAATTAAAATAAAATAAAATAAAATATATTTGAGAATTTTTGCTATCCAATATTTGGTATTTTCCAACCACAGTTACCATAGATAAGACAATTGATCCAAGATTATGCTTTGTTTTAATTATCAACCAATAATATTTGAGTATTAGAAACCACAGCCACCTCGATCACGTTTATACCATCATTGTTATTTTTAATTTTACCACTGCTAAAAAAAGAAGAAAAAGAGAGTCAATAAATAGGGCAGTAAGTTTTGAGGTTACTTTAGTCATCTGTTTTGTTTAATTTGATTTTAATAATTAGTTTAATTTTGTTTTATTGTCCAGAGGGGCAATCACTTTCCTATTTCTATGCCGATTCTTATTTACGACATTCTTTGAATTCAAATTTTTTATTTACTATTCAACCTATTCTTCCGATCGAGATTGTTGTGGGTTCAGTATTTTATTTAATATTCGAAGACTACTGATTTTCGATTTTTTTTTTGTTCACATAAATAATTTAAATTCAAATATTTGGTTTCGGTGTTTTTAACCAATCACCTTCGAGTTTCCATAGCAACCAATAATTATTCAACAATCAATCATTGATATTGGTGGAAGATAATAGAGCAGCAATTGTTCTCTAATCAAGGGTTGCTGTTTGTTGAAATTTTCACCTTTTTGCCAAATAAATATTAATTATGAAAACGAAATATTATGAAGCCGTATAAGTTTACTTAATTAATTCATGGTTTGATTGAAAATAAATCATATACAAGTAACAAAAGTCGATGATAAAATATCAAATATTGGATATCAATAGTTTTAGAATAGGAGCTTATACTTGCTATAGATATGTTTAATAATAAATATGATATTTTTATTAATAATTAAAAATTTGTGTGGGTTCTTATTGTTGATAAAATCAGAAATTTGGGTAATTTTAAAACTATCTATAACTTCAATAAATTCCCTTCAAGACTAATGTTTTCGTATTAAACTTACAGTTTGTTTTTATTTAAACTCAGATTACTATTGTTTTTCTTTTTAGAATCAATATTTATTCATTATATTCTGTTGAATAGATAAGTTAGTTCTATTTTTAAATTTTCAAAGTAAATATTATTTTGGTTAATATTAATGTATTAATAACAAATAAGTATGTAGGAATTGTAACGGCAAAATTGACTAAAATATCGGAACTTTTAAATACAATAAGAACTTGACAAGAAAAAAGAAAATTGTCTTGTTCTTTTGTATTTAAATTATCTCGTCTATTTACCGTTCTAAATGGTTTTTAACCAAATTTGACACTTTTTTATTGATTCTTGTCGGTTTTATATCCGCCTGTTATATTCTAAAACGTCCCACTTTACAAATTGAATCTACGAATTCAAGAATTTTGCCATATTTTTGAGGATAAGAATACATAGAAACTGTCCATAACGGTTTTGTCTAGATTTTAACTTTTATTTTTAAAATTTATATCGTTTTGCACATTTTCTAGTATTTTAAAAACTGGTGAAAGTTTTCAACAATTGAATTAAACATTAAACCGAGTTTTTTTGTTACTAAATAATAATTAAAAAAAAATTGATTTTCAATTTTTTCTGCAGGTTAAATTTGCGAAATTTTGTTCAACAAAACTTTCTACTTTTTGTTTTTTTAGATCAGTTGATGAAACCTGTAAAAAACTCGGTAGTGGTTTTATGGAATTTCGTTGATAAATTATTATTATCTGTAAAATTCTATTGTATATGTGATACCTTTAAATGAATCCTTATCTATCCTGAAATTTCCTGTAAGTGGTCTATTTTTTTTGCTGGAAGATGTTCTTTGTCTTATTTTGGTCTTTTTGATTTTGTTACAGGGAACTACAATTAAATCACAATTTCTTGAGAATTCTACCATATGAACTGGGCAAATTATTCAATCTTATGGTACTCGGTTTAGTGGGTAATCCACTTAATAAAGATATTCTGTCCATTTATAGTGAACCAAATGGTACACACAAATTATTAACATTCATGCTAGATAATCTCCAAGGTAAGTTTTATCAAAATTAATAACCAAAAATTTTATAATAATCATATTATCATATATGGTAATTATTTAAAAAAAAAGAGTATATTTCACAAATTATTATTGCAATCGTTTATGCAAACTGTTTAAATTATTGGACTTTAAATAGATAATTTGTAAGCATTTTTGCAATAAATTTTTGAAAATTTATGCAAAATCGATAATAATAGCTTGATTAGTTTTATAAAAATTACAGAAATTGATTAACGAAAACCGTCAGTTTTTCCACATTTATCAACTGACCCTTCTTTCACTTAATTATTAATTTTTTAATTAAAAAATTGATTTCGTGTGGATGTTCTGTTTAAAGTAGAATTAAAAAACAAAGCTCCACTAAACTAGTAAAGGCTTAATTATAGCTTTCTCTTTATATTTTAAATGCATTAATTAATTGAATTATTCATGGTGGTTTAGTGAAAGCTTTCTATATTTTTTTTTTGTTCCAGTCGAACGTTTATATGCG
This sequence comes from Mylabris variabilis, assembly GCA_037464815.1. Classification (NCBI taxonomy): domain Eukaryota; kingdom Metazoa; phylum Arthropoda; class Insecta; order Coleoptera; family Meloidae; genus Mylabris; species Mylabris variabilis. The sequence goes on along the minus strand of JAZBGW010001837.1, from coordinate 6,995 downwards.
GAAAAATGATTCACGTTTTTAACCTTTCCCTCAATGTTTGTTCAAATTTTTCTACAAATTTGACATACATTTTTTTTTTGTTAATCATTTTAACGGATGCAAATTGTATTTCTCAGCAGTTTGCCGTTCATAATCATCATCATCTTTTTTTTTGTATTGCTACTCTATTTTTATTTATTCGCTTTAATCTCAACAAAACCAGTTAGATTATTTATTCATTAATTAGTTCCCATCATGGTTTCTTTTTCGTCGTTGTTTGTAGTTCTAATGGCATCATTTTTCAAGTTGCATATCTAGTTTAAATATGAGAATTTAATAATATTGAATTGAAGAAAGTTTTATAATTATCTATTTCCTTTGATTGTTTGTTTACAACGTTTATTTCATCTTTGTTATTTTTTTTCTTCTTTTAAGCAATAATAAATGAAAGGAAATTTCTCAATAATTGCAGTAATTTTTTCCAAATCATCAAATGTCATACGTATCTCTGTTATGATTGTTGTTATATTGGTGATTACAATTTAAAACTGTTGATTAGCGGATAACCTCTATTCAGTAATACGGTTCTAAAAATATTGACTAAAACTGGAAATTATATTATAACAACATTAAGATCATATGTTCTTTTAATTTAATTTAATTTTATAATGAGTAAAAAAGGCTCCGTTAAATAGTTAGATTGTACAGCTAATTGTTACTGTTATGTTGGATACGATATGATTTTTTCTACCGAAAATACAGTTTGTTTTACGTTTATTAACAAATATAACGTATGGTTTTAATAATGATAATTCAAGATCGCTTATGCTAACCAGATACATATATCTATCTAAGGAAATAAACGTTATAACAGTTTCATTTTTTTCTCTTTGATTCCTTTCATGTTCCTTCTGTTTTTTATCTATTTAAAATTTATTCATCACGGTAATTGCCGTTAGATTTTTAGTATTGTTAGAAAGAAATAAGAAATTTTATTGAGCTATAATTATTGCTGTTATATTTGTTCAATTAGAACGAAATTATAGGCGACTTTCTCCTAACAATTTCTCATAGTCATAAGTCACAATGTTTTTTATTTAATTTCAATAGAATATAAATTTGATCGATTTTGATAATAAGTGAAAATAATTCGTTTACAATTGATTTTTTCATCTATTTGTTTTAGTTTATTGTGTGACATAGGGCGTCAATATAACGGATCAATCCATTCTGCATTATGTGGGTCTTTACGAAACGGTAGTTTCAAGTCAATTATTTAAAACTGCATATTCTTTATTTTTATTTTATTCGTTAATTATTCATCATCATTATTATAACATAAATAAACAAATAAATTTACTATAAAAATGTTTCATTTAATCACTGTAAATGATTCATTTAGTTTCACGGTTTTCATTTTTTTTATCGATTTCTTATTGACCTATTTCCATTAAAGACAAAATAAAGGTTGTTTCCTTATTAAGATCACCTTTAGAAACACTTGTTGTTGGTTTTTTGTTGTTTTCTTAATTAAAGTATAAATTCGCCCTCGAATTGCAAGGTTTTTCACAATTTATTGAATTCGAAAATTGTCTTATTTTTGACAACAAATCAGCAAATAATATTGTATGTTGTAGGAAGTATCAGATATTATAAACGTGGTTGGTAAGTGGGTTATCACACTTGGAATACTTTAAGTGAAATCGAGTACGTTGGTTTCGGTAATGCTTTAAATAGTAATAATAATGATAATAGTAATAATAAGAAGTAAAAAAGGCTTCCACAAATTCTAACTATGTATTTGGATTTTAAAGGTTTTGCTAATATAACATTTTGATTTTTTTTTAAACATATATCTAATAGTAAATAGAGTGAATACATCTCTTTAATTGTACTTTTTTTTATCGTATCATATCAACTGTATTTTGCAACATTGTAATTTTTATGGAAATATTCTGATGTTGTTTTGTTGTTGGTCACGCTTTTAACATTTTCAGTTACACCATCAATTTCCTTTTGTTTAAACGTAAAAAAAGATCGATTTTCTCTATTGTATGTTATTTAGAATTGTTGATAGAATATGAACAAATTAACCAATAATCTATAAGGTGAAAGGTATGTGTACATACACATGCAAGTATAGAGAATTTAAATTACATTTAGCGAAATTTTGTAATTTTTCATTCGTTATTTTCGTTGAGATTAGAAAGGAAATAACAACAACACATAGAGAGATACGTTAAAAAAAAGGAAGAGATTTCATAAAATTCCCATGGCCATGACAAAAAATAACATGTCACGTTTTTAAGATTTTTATTAGGTTGCTTTGTTCTTTCCACATTTGATGAACTAAAATAATAACAAACAAAAAAAAAGATGGTAATATGGACAATAATAAAAATAATTCATAAAAATTGTTTACGTCGATAAATCCAACAAGATTAATATCTTCGAAATGTAGTTTTTTTTTCTTCGTATTGTTGGCAACTATTAAAAAATTTGTATTGTTAGAGGGATATCTAACAGTAAAGATGTTGGAGATTATTTTTTTCTTCATATACTATACTCCCACATAGGTATGTATAGTATACAGGATGTCCCGTAAGTCGCGCATTCCTTCTAAAGTACAGATAGGGGCTGAAATTCTAAGACGAAAAGTCTTGTACCATTTTGTTATCTAACGCACAGACAATTAGTTATTAATTAAATCAAGTAGCCAATCAAGAGCTCGCTACAACGATAAAAAGACAGAAAGAATGAGTCTTGACGGTGAGACGTGGGAAGCGGACCAGTTAGCAAACTGGCGTTACAGCCGTTCAAACTAAGAGAGCACCTGTTTGGCTACTTAATTTAATTAAGTACTAATTAAATGTTTGGTGAGTGAAATAATGGTATGGGACTCTTCGTCTTAGAATTTCATCCCTTATTTATCCTTTAGGAGCAAATGCGCGACTTACGGGACATCCTGTATAGATATAATAAAAATCCAAGTATGTACGATGAAAGATATGATCATGTAGGTTTAATTAAAATGAAAGAAAATCGTGGCAGGTAATAGACGAGTTCTTAGGGTTATAGCGGTGTTGTAAAGGTTCAAGCTACCAATCAAGTCTTTTTTTTTGTATATGTTGATCTTGTATACCATAATAGGGTCTTGTTAATTAATCTCTTTCGGATTGTTAAAATTAAAGAACAATCTTAGACTGTTACAGGTATCCTGTGTGTATAATATTCATTATTAAATATAACCTCGTAACACGAATTAACTTGAGTATTCTTTGTTTTTTGAGATATTACATTTTTATTTTTTAATTTTTTGGATTGAAATTAAAGATTTTATATATTATTTTTGTAAAATTGTTGTTATTGTTGTCTTTAATAAGGATTGTTTAATTTACCATTGCTAATAAATCGGTGGAAATGATTGCTATGAACAAACAAGTCAGTGGGAGAGCAGTTATACTGGAAACCTCAATTTTACGGTACAGACGAACTACTTTATATAGTTTACTGACACAGCAGTTCCATCTCGTTTCCTACTATCATCATCATCATCATTGTCATCGTTACTAATTATTTTTATATGCAATTGTATTATTCTATGGTTGGGTTGTTGTTTAATTAAAATCAATTGTTTAATCTCGATTGATAATATAGAGCAAATTAAAATTATGATATAGAAGGTGTCAAAATTGACCTGTGTCTATGTCCTAGAAACGAATAAGGTCAAATATCGGGGCTATGGGTCGGTGCCATCATCTCTTCTTCATCAATAAAATAGCTTTTTCCTGTTATATTAAACACTGTTAATAGATTCTTATCGTTTTAGATGTGAAAAAAAAACGACCAGACGTTCTACAAATCATTTAATATATTATGACCTAGTTGTTGTGTAGGTGGATCTTTCTATTTCATATATGATAGGTGCGATCTCTTTGTCCAATCGAGAGAATATACGTATAGTAGTACCGTGTGTAGTAGTATAGACTTCACTTGAACAACAACTAATCTTTTATAAAAGTAGGTTAGTACTGTAGAATAGAATGAGTGAGTTGAAATGAAGTGAGTGGTGGGATTTTTGTTGTTGTTGTTGTTGTTGTAGAGCTTCATTTTGTCAGTATATTCTCAGTAATAGTATTAGTTGTAGACAACATCGGATTAATTTGTGTTTGTACGTGTATTCGGTATACAATTGAATTCTAAGAGACATGTGTAAGACTTGAATGATTATTTGATATTTTTTTTATTCCTTGATGTGAATAAAAATTGCAATGAGCCCAGCATCTGCTGGTAATTTAGAAGTTGAAAAATATATTGGTGCTTGTTTAATATCATCACAAAATCGAACAAAATCACCAAATCTTTATAATAGTATTAATAATAATAATAACAATAGTGGTAATAATAATAATCATCATAATAATAATTCAAGAGGTGATTTATTATATCATTATGGGCGTGATATTTATACAGGAAATTATACAAATTTTGATGGTAGATTTCGTGTACAACGGTGGGCCGGTGGAATGCCCTTAATTTCATTTAAAAATCATCAACGTTGTGGTAAACGACCAGAACAACACGACCAACGTAATAATAATTATCAACAATCAAATCAATTAAGTCGTCTAGCTGTTCATACCCAAGGAGCACCTTTAATTGTTACTAGAACATTCAATAATCGTAGAAGAAATGTGACATTTAATAATAATACTAATAATAACAATAATAATAAATTGAATGAACATTTTAATAATACAAATAATAGCGGTAATAATAATAACAATAAAGTAAAAAATAGTAGCGAAAGTGGTGTAGCAGTTGATACAGTTAGTGTGACTAGTGATGAAAGTTCAGGATCAACAAATTCAGATAATTGTTTACCACGTATAATAAAACCAAGAAAACGTAGAAAAAAAGATCGTAAACCACCACCACCACATTTAAATCAACCATTACAAGATGGATTTTCAACTGATAGTACTAGTCCTGAAATTGATACTATAACAAATTTATCACCAATTAATCAATTTATACCATTTACATTCAAT
>JAZBGW010001836.1:0-13650 GCA_037464815.1 Mylabris variabilis | reverse complement strand
ATTATCTATAATATCCACTCTCAACAAGGGATGAAAACTCGGCTCACACCTCGTGATAACCCCAGCAAATCTCTTTTATTTAGTTTATAAAACACTGAAAAATATCGAATAATTTTACAGGGTCAACTGCAAGCCCAGTTTCCTTCTTTAAACCTGAGTAACTAGACCTGCATCCCTTAGAATAGAACAAATTGGTTTACTGGTTAGCATGCTTCAAATTTTCTCTGAAATTTTCGTCAAAAATTTGGCCAATTTGGCAATAGAGACAATAACCATGCGACCATGACTATGTAGATCGATCTAATCGTATATAAAATCAAAATATCGAACCAAATTTTTTTGAATCTTTCTTAAAAGGCATTATGGGTGATTTCAATCTATTTCGAACGATTTCAAATGAAAAACATTAATTACAATTATCAATAATCTTTAAAATGTAAATTTAAGGGTAATCTGTGAGTGGATTATCGTATAATCGAGGCTACAGTGTATTAATTTTGTCTGCTAGGTCATTTGAATTCATTTTCTCATATTATGCTGCCTACCATATAAATATGAATATTTAATAGTGAAAATTTCTAGGAAATTATTTGTCAATTTCTACCCCAATCCAAATACCTATAAATAATGGTGATCAAAATAATAGACTATGTAAATTTATGTAAAACAACAATATATTAAACAACAACAAACTTCATTTCACCATTTATTCTAATAAATTCCAGTAAATTCTCCTACATAGATCAAATATTGAATGATTTGTTGCGTTTCGTGATCTATATTGGCATGTAAATATCATTAACTAAAAAGTTTGGCTCAGAGATTGGAATAGATATAACTTGTTGCACATTATCTTCTCCTCTTTCTGTTTATACAAACACGCTCATATTCTTATTAGTATCGAAAAAAAATGTATTTTAAGTATAACCATTTGCAATATTTGTATCACACCCACATGTTGTTCCATTGCGCATCGGCTAAAGTATAAAAGACCGCACGTAAAGGCGTAACTCTACCATAACCACTGTGAAACTCAACTATTGAAAATATTGAAAAGTGAAGAGAGCAAATTGACGTGCTTGTTTGTCGTGTATTAATAACAACAACAACAACAACTGCACAATCAACAACACTGATCAATTTCCGTAGCCGATCAACAAGTAAGAATAAATTTGCTTTTCATTTAATTATATGGGAAACTTTTAATTTTATATTTATAATAAAGCGGTATAATTTAAATAAACTAACGAGCGAGCTTAATTGTTCAATTAATTGTGCTGTACATAAAAATATTTGTAACAAGTTTTTTTAATAGAAAAATGGTGGAGGCGCCGGGTGAAATATCCTTAAATTAATTTGTTTTTCTTTTAATTCGATAAGAAAGTTTTAATTTTAAATAAGCTACCGAGCGAGCTGAATTGTTCAATTAATTGCGTTGTGTATAAAAATATTTGTAAATATTTATTTGATTGAAAAATGGTGGATGCGCCGGATGAAATTTTCTCGCCTTAACTAGTTTTTCTTTTAATTCTATAAAAAAGTCTTAATTTTATATTTATAGTCGGTATAACTTGAATAAGCTACCGAGTGAGATAAATTGTTCAATTAATTAGACTGGATTTTTGCATTTAAATTATTTTAGTAGAAAAATGGTGGAGGCGCCAGGTGAAATTTTCTTAAAGTTTACACAAATTTAATTTGTCAAACTTGTAACTAAATATACAAATTAACTTTGAAAATTTCAATTAAATAATACTGGAAATAGTCTAAATTTCTCGACAATAGCCGATTAAGGGAATTAATTAAATATAAATGACTACGACTAATTTAAACGTCTCGTATTTCAGGTCGATTTTCTTGTTTTTTTCTCTACAAACACATTAGATGTTAGCTTAAGGTTACCAATTAAAAGATTATAATTTTTCTTTTGATTCCACAATACGCTTTTCCGATCCAAGCCCAACAATCAGTTAAATTGGAGTAATATGATTCTATCGAAAAAATTCGATATTTTCTTCATCAAATTGACGAAATAAAGCAAACAATGTAAAACATTAGGAAAATCGTGTTTCCATACAGTACAGTACAATTTTTCTTCTGTCTGTAGCGTTATAATAAATTGAACACGATCCGATTGTTGTATTCTTTGGACAATAGAAAGTTGATGAAGCAGTTCCATTGGCGGACAAAGGAATAAAGTTTATCCATAAACGAAACAATCTATTTCTATCTTTTCGTATTTATTCTACATGATAAATAAAACAGTACTAGTTTTAACATAAAATTTTACACGCAGCTAAACGATTTGAAAGTCAAGCAATTTTTTTACTTGACGCTCCAGTTATTTTGGACAATCGATAGGATTTTTCTAAATTAATTTTTGTCAGCACTTTAATTGTGAACACAATAAAGAATGAACGTAGAATTTACTAAATTTACTCACTCGTTAAAATATTTAAACAGGGCATTTCAGCTATCTCTAGAGCTTAACATTCATCTCGTTATACTCAACTCTTTCAGTTATTCATAGAATTTGAAGGGTAACATTTAGCTTATCTATTGGGTGTGAATGTGACCTTCTATTATCAAAGTTATTACTGGAAATAGGAAAGTGTACATCAACTTTTAAAATGCTACTTTTAAAAATTCGAAATCAATTAAAAAGAAAAATAATATCTCCATTTTGAAAAATTAATTCTGAATGTTGGGGAGGGTTATTAAACTAATCAATCAGGGGATTCACTAGTTTACTAGTAATAAGTTTAAAAGGCAGAAAAACTGCAATGAAATTTTGAGGGGAATACCGACAACTGTTAACTAAATCTCCGTAGTTTAGTCTATAATATCGACAAATGCTTTTTAAATTTACTACTACCAATCCTTGGCCCACATTTTATTAGGTCCTTTATTGAACTTTTTAATATTAGCAATTTTGTGTTTTTTTATGGTGATTAGTTTTTCAATAGAAGAATCTTTTTGTAATTAGCTAAATTTGAATTTTTAAAAGTAATAAATATTGGGTAATTTTCAAAAGTTGACGTCAATTTTCCCTATTTCTAAATATTATAGAAGGGCGCTTTCACTTTAGATGGAAAGTCTAAGTGTTCGTCTTCAAGTACTTAAGACAATTATTTTATTCTATTATTAATAAATGAGTTATAGCGAATTTATCCGTAGATAGCTGAAAGGCCCTGTACATTATGTATTTATAATTATTTACCAACGAAGAAATGTAAATATTTGCGAGATTGCTTAAGGAATACACATCTATTTGTCTGTTTCTCAACAAGTACAACAAGAAGAGTCTTTTTTCTCGGTATAACAAAAACAAGGATTATTTGAATACGACTACTGTGAAACTGAATAGACTTCAAGTTTACCATTGACAAATATTGGAAATTGCGAATTTTCAATAAAGTAAATGTTAACTCATTGTTAGTTATTGAATTGAATTCCACACATTAAAAACGCTAAATAAACTCTTACAATTCTAGTGAGATTCACAACTTAAACTTTAACAATATTATAGATTATTAAAAATAAAAATTAGGATTTTTAATAAATATATTGTGGTTTGATTGACAAAATCGATAGTGTTAAATAATAGTGTTATTGAATATTCTACGAAATCAATTAATTTAACCTATCTTTCAATTTTTAATCAAATTTGATTGGAATCACCTTTCGTACTATACGACGATCTATAAAATAATTACATTTAAAATGTCAACGTAGGCGATAATTATACCAAATTAATATACACAGCAACCGTAATGTTCCATTTTCATTCTGTACCTATAATGTAATTACCTATTAGTTTGACTAATTAGCTTTTATAACTCACTGGCATCGATATTGTGGTATAAATTAAAACATTATTATAGTTACTGTTATTAAACAATAAATATAGAAGCTGTAATAATAATAATACCGATATCTAATTAAATTTTAATTTGACGTTATTTATTACAGTGATAATGGGATGGTCTATAGGGGTAGCACTTTTATTAACTCTCCGACCTATGATTCAAGTAGCTAGTCTACCATTGACACCAAACGAATTCCATGATATTGATGGATTTTCTCAGAATATCGATAGTTTCGGTAAGAGTGTTAAATTTATCTTTCAAAGAAATATTACACGCTCCATCAACTAACAAACAGTTTAACGATTATTGTTAAATCTATTGGAAATAAGCTAACAAGTTGCTTTAGATTATATTGTCGAGATAAATATTAAAATTTACAATTTCATTTCAATTTCGTTATTATTCTGATTGTTCGAATTCATTGAATCTGTATTGTTATTTTCTAGTTGATTAGTTCATTTCAAATAATTATTCGTTTATAGGTTTCGACGATAAAGATAATTACATCAATCAATCAGAAGATTATAAATTGGAACAAATAAGTAAACTTCTAGCTGATATTTTAGTCCAACCATGGCCTAAAGGAATCAGTCCGATACTGTACGTTGAAGAGTACCCGACTGAAGACACTTTACAAGAACCAGATCAAATGTACGAGGATAACGATTTGAATAATATGCCATTCAAACGATCCAAATACTACAGAAAATACCCATGGAAAAGACAAAATTCTAGGTAATAATAGACAGCTACAGGATGTCCCGTAAGTCGCGCATTTCCTTCTAAAGAGCGGATAGTGGATGGAATTCTAAGACGAAAAGTCCTTTATCATTCCGTCATCTGACGCACAGGTAATTAGTTATTAATTAAATCAAATAGCCAGTCAAGAGTCTTGACGGTGGGACGTGGGAAGCGGACCAGTTAGCAGGCTGGCGCGAGAGCCGTTTATACTAAGTAGTCAATCAGGTGCTCTTAAGAGAGCTGATTGGCTACTTAGTTTAATTAACTGCTAATTACCTGTGCGGCGGATGAAATAATGGTGCGAAACTTTTCGTTTAGGAGCAAATGCCTGACTTACGGGACATCCTGTATAATGATGTATTATTGTTATTATTGATTATATTTATATGTTTTAGATATGATGCAGAAAATCGGTATTTGTGTCAGCCGAGTAAAGAGGACGTTTTCCGTTTGTTGGTAGCACTGCATGAAGCCCGTCAAGGTAATCGTGGACAAACTGTGAATTTCTGCAATAGAAAACGTCCAACTTCTGCAATTTTCACTAATATCCGATTTTTGGGTTAATGCCAATCAACAAGAAGAAAATTTTATCGAATCAGTGTTATAATATGATTTCTCTAAATATGATCAGTATTAAAGAATTGTTGGAATTCTAATTGGCTTTAATTGTAATGTCATGTTGTAATAAATCAATGTTGTCTCCATCAAATCTAACTCCTGACGCAGTCGAGAAAATATTTATTTATATATTTTCAATAAGGAAATTAAGACTGTTAGTTGATAAAATCTTTAAGAAAAACAGAAATAGATTATCGATGTAATAATGATAATTATGTAAATTATTAAATGGCAATCAAGCAAATTTATACATGTAATAATAAATTCACATTCTCTATAACTATCTCAGTTTCATAAATTAGACATTTCATCACAGTCGACAACTTCAAACTGGACCTGTTCGACTTTATCCACATTCTCAATATCGAATCGTATTTTCTGAGATTCAAATGGCACTACTGAAAAAACATACAATGAAAAGCTGGAATAAGGGCAGGTCGGAGAGATTTGTCGATTTGGCGTGCGAAAATAGTCAATTTTCAAATAGCGATCACTCGCTTGTTTTTTTAAGATAATGTCAACAATTGACGTGCGTTGGATAGAGAATTTCAAGGTGCATCCTCTAAAGCTTTCTGTTTTGGAAAAATGAGAGAAAATTCTGAATAACAGAGAAAACTCTTGGACCCTGTTTTTTTCGTACATTTTCCTAAATAACTGGCTAAAGCTTGTTCAATATTATTGATTTTCAGTATGTATGAGGTGAATTTAGATAGCAAATTGAAAGAGCTTTTCAAATATTTAAGAATTTTCCCGATATGCTTGTTAGTTTTCCGATAACTGAAGAAAATTTAAAAAAAATCGAACAGTGATGCCGTGCATAATTTTCAAAATAGAAAATCGGATTTAGGAGGGTGATGTGAAAAGCGATGACATGAAGCTCGTTTAAAATCGAATTTTGAAAATTAAGTGAGTTTCAGAGAAAATTTGAACCCCTTTTTCACCTATTCTTTGCAAGTATTAAAATTAATTAATTTGTTTTTTGGTTGATATGAGAATATCGGAAATTTTATCTACTTCACGACCATATCATTACAAGTGAAAAAATTTTGAAAATTTGTCTGGAAATTCTATTTTCAATAGACGCTATTTGTGTTGCTATGCGCTAAGTACCAGATCCATGTGGTATGTTGCACAACAAATCGCAACAACAATAACAATAACAACACAAACATGGTCTACTGAAAATCAAATTTCCAGGAAGATTGTCAAATTATTTTCCATTATAATGATATGGTCGTAAAGTAAATAAAATTTTTGATATTTTCAAAACAATTAAAAACCAAATTAATTAATTTTAATACTTGTAAATAATAGATGAAAAAGGGGTTCAAATTTTCCCTGAAACTCACTTAATTTTGAAAAATCGATTTTAAGCAAGCTTCAAGTTCTTGACTTTTACATTACCTTTCTAAATCCGAGAGTATGATTTTCTATTTTGAAAATTATGCATGGCATCACTGTTGGAAACATTTTTAAATTTTCTTCAGTTGTCGGAAAACTAACAAGCAAAAATTCTTAAATATTTGGAAAGTTTATCCAGTTTTCTATCTAAATCACTTGATAAATATTGAAAATCGATGATAGTGGCCAAGTTTTAGCTATGTAGTTATGAAGGAGAATCTACAAAAAAAAACAGGGTCCAAGAGTTTTCTCTGTCATCCTGAATTTTATTACATTTTTTCAAAATAGAAAGCTTTAGAGCATGCACCTTGAAATGCTCTCTCCACCGCACGTCAATTTTTGACATTATTTTAAAAAACAGGCGAGTAATCGCTGTTTGAAATGCGACTGCTTTCGCACGCCGATTCGACAAATGTCTCCGGTATCCCCTTAATAATAGTTACCTAAAGAATTTGCAGTTATTGGTGAGCATTTTGTTACGTTTTTGTTGATATTTCCAATGAATTCACAGAACGTGTCCGGTAGATTCACTTCAGTCGAATTCGTGATAATGCCACAAATATCTACAAAGTTATCAAGATTTATTTCGATTAAATTATTGTAAAATAAATGTTTCAAATCAATTTCTGTACAGTTAACGAGACGACAAACCTTTGAAGTTTTGACTAAATTTCACCATATACTGATTCGAGCGATATTCCGGTTGATTTGACAGAGAACGTTCGGCCGGCACTTGAGGCTCTGAAAATACATATATCGTTTCAATAAAATCCAAGTTTATTATCAAGTTTTTTTTCCCCCAACTAACCAAAACAATCATCATCAATTTGTGTTCCTCTTATTTGAAACCGTAAGCCGTTTGTACGATAATCTGATAATCGTCTGTAAGTTATAATAATTTCACTTTGTAATTCCATATCTATTGTTACTGTAACAAAAAAAAATATTGGTTTTTGTTGAGGCAAAATTAGCAAAAATTGTTATTTACTAGTACGCCCAGTCATTTGCCCACAATACATCGTCCCATCAATAATTACTGATTCTGATGCACAAACAAGGTCAAATCTCTCGAAATACAATCGAAGTTTACAAACTTCCTACCAATAAAACACCCTAATCAATATTGATTAACCTACATTTATATAGTTGTTTACACTTACAGGTCTATATTTCCTTATAACAAACCTACACATCGATTCATTATAATCAAAAACATCTAAACTAAACAATGGCTCTTGTATTGTCCGATGACAAGCCACCATTGGACGTGGGGTGGTTGTTGTTGTTTTGTTTTGACATGGCAATTGTTCATATATTGCGAAAAATCCACGATTACAATAGAAAGCATCAGTCTTAAAAAATACCTCTTCATAGGGTTTATTTGTGACATCCAAAGTGTCTTTAAATAGAACAGAAAATTATTTATCCAATACAAGCTGTTTGGTTTAAATGTGGTTAATTCTTATGAAACTCCTATTAATTAGCGAGCAATTTGAAAAATATTTCATGGGTTTGTAGGGTAATCCCTGGAGACTATTGTAACAAAATTAGAACCTCGTAGATCATTTGGAAGTGGGTCCAAAATCACTTGCTTCTGACAATATCGCGATTTTCAAAGAGAGAATGACTCGAGGATCGTTCCAACATTGATTTTTATCGTGTTTCTCCATTTTTTTTCTGGAACAGGTGGGAATGTCTTGCATTTTTTCTAGAATACAATGGAGAAAACAAAAAAATCGATGTTTTCAAAGTGTTTGAGTCATTTTTAATCGTTTTACGTGTTTAACTCATCTTTAAAAATCGAGATAAACGAACGTTTTTTGTAACCTTTCAAATGACCTACAAGGTCATAATTTTGGTAAAATATTCTCCATGGGCTACCCTACAAATCCTTGAAATATTTTTCGAATCGTCCGTCAACTAATAGAAGTTTTCCAAGAGGTAACCACCTTTAAAAAAAACAGCCTGTATATCTGATAAAAATTTAAATGTGGCGAATCTCAATTATCCAAGGGTCTGTAAGCAGTCGTTGGAGAATATTTTGGCCAAATTAGAACCCCGTAGCTGGTTTAGAACTTGATCAAAACACGTTTTGTTCAAGATAAAGATGCAACACGACTAAGAATGACTTGATGATCCTCCAAACATAGATTTTTTCGTGTTTCTCCATTTTATTCTGAAGCAGGTGAGAATGTTTCGTATTTTTTCTAGAAAGCAATGGAGAAAACAAAAAAATCGATGTTTTGAGGGTGTTTGAGTCATTTTTAATCGTTTTACGTGTTTAACTCATGATTAAAAATCGAGACGTTGTCCAAAACGAGCATTTTTTAAAAAACTTCCAAATGACCTACGAGATTATAATTTTGGTAAAATGATCTTCGGTGTACCCTCTACAAATCCTTGAAATATTTTTCGAATCGTCCGTCAACTAATAAGAGTTTTACAAGAGTTGATTACCTTTAACGAAAACACCCTGTATACCGGATGAAAATTTAAATGTGGCAAATCTCAATTGGCGAGTGGTTCGAAAAATATTCCAAGGATCTGTATGGGGTCCCCGGGGGTTCATTTTAACCAAATTAGAACCTTGTAGCTCGTTTGGAACTTGATCAAAACACGTTTTGAGCAAGATAAAGATAGGAAAACGACTAAGAATGACTCGATGATCCTCCAAACATTGATTTCTTTTGTTTCTCTCCATTGAATTCTAGAAAAAATGCGAAACATTTCAACTTGTTCCTGACTAAAATGGAGAAACACGACAAAAATCAATGTTGGGACGATCCTCGAGTCATTCTAAGTCTCTTTGAAAATCGCGAGTTAACCACCTTTAAAAAAAAACTGCCTGTATATCTGATAAAATTTTAAATGTGGCGAATTTCAATTATCCAAGGGTCTGTAAGCAGTCGTTGGAGAATATTTTGGCCAAATTAGAGCCCCGTAGCTGGTTTGGAACTTGATCAAAACACGTTTTATTCAAGATAAAAATGCAACACGACTAAGAATGACTTGATGATCCTCCAAACATAGATTTTTTCGTGTTTCTCCATTTTATTCTGGAGCAGGTGAGAATGTTTTGTATTTTTTTTAGAAAGCAATGGAGAAAACAAAAAAAATCGATGTTTGAGTCATTTTTAATCGTTTTACGTGTTTAACTCATTTTTAAAAAGCGAGACATTGTCCAAGACGAGCCTTTTTTGACAAACTTCCAAATGAGTTATGAGATTATAATTTTAGTAAAATGATCTTCGGGGTACCCTCTACAAATCCTTGAAATATTTTTCGAATCGTCCGTCAACTAATAAGAGTTTTACAAGAGTTGATCATCTTTAAAGAAAACACCCTGTATACCGGATGAAAATTTAAATGTGGCAAATCTTAATTGGCGAGTGATTCGAAAAATATTCCAAGGATCTGTATGAGGTCCCTGGGGATCATTTTAATCAAATTAGAACCTTATAGCTCGTTTGGAACTTGATCAAAACACGTTTTGAGCAAAATAAAGATATAAAAAGACTAAAAATGACTCTATGGTCCTCCAAACATTGATTTCTTTTGTTTCTCTCCATTGAATTCTAGAAAAAAATGCGAAACATTTCAACTCTTCGAAAATCGCGAGTTAACCACCTTTAAAAAAACAGCCTGTATATCTGATAAAAATTTAAATGTGGCGAATCTCAATTATCCAAGGGTCTGTAAGCAGTCGTTGGAGAATATTTTGGCCAAATTAGAACCCCGTAGCTGGTTTAGAACTTGATCAAAACACGTTTTGTTCAAGATAAAGATGCAACACGACTAAGAATGACTTGATGATCCTCCAAACATAGATTTTTTCGTGTTTCTCCATTTTATTCTGAAGCAGGTGAGAATGTTTCGTATTTTTTCTAGAAAGCAATGGAGAAAACAAAAAAATCGATGTTTTGAGGGTGTTTGAGTCATTTTTAATCGTTTTACCTGTTTAACTCATGATTAAAAAACGAAACATTGTCCAAAATGAGCATTTTTTGACAAACTTCCAAATGACCTACGAGATTTTAATTTTGGTAAAACGATCTTCGGTGTACCCTCTACAAATCCTTGAAATATTTTTCGAATCGTCCGTCAACTAATAAAAGTTTCACAAGAGTTAATCACCTTTAAAGAAAACACCCTGTATACCGGACGAAAATTTAAATGTGGCAAATCTCAATTGGCGAGTGGTTCAAAAAATATTCCAAGGATCTGTATGGGGTCCCCGGGGGTTCATTTTAACCAAATTAGAACCTTGTAGCTCGTTTGGGACTTGATCAAAACTCATTTTGAGCAAGATAAAGGTAGCAAAACGACTAAGAATGACTCAATGGTACTTCAAACATTAATTTCTTTTGTTTCTCTCCATTGAATTCTAGAAAAAATGCGAAACATTTCCACTTGTGCCTGAATAAAATAGAGAAAAACAGAACAATCAATGCCGGGAGTGTCTCTCAGTCATTCTTAGTCGTTTGAAGTGGGCAGCTAGCGTTTGAAAATGCGATATCGTCAGAAACAAGTATGTTTTAAAAAATTCAAAATGAGCTACTAGAGTCTAATTTTGCTAAGGACTACGCTGTAAATCCTTGAAATGTCATAAGATTCGCCACATTTAAATTTTCAACCCGGTACAAGAGTTATAACGTTATAAATTACATGCAAGATTCTTCAATGAATTTCCGCAATATTTATAAGAATTCTGAAATATCAAAGAATCCTTTTCACAATTCAAACTATTTTCAATGTTGAAATCGTTCATGTAAATCCTAATTGAGCAATATCCGGGAAATCGTTGAAACCTTGAAATATAAGATTAGTAAATATTGTTATCACAGAAAAAACCAAGTCACCTATAACAAATATTTAAATTTCCTGGATAAAAGAAAGGATATCCGGGACTTTTAAAGTAACCTCTTAAATGCCTAAAAGTCAGACACTTATTCCGTGAAATTGAAGTTTGTTGTATTGCCGTACATCTATCAAAATTTTGTCTGGATAAATAATTAAACTGTCTAATATTCCAATTAAGACAATAATTATAATTAAAATTTTCATTAGGAATTGTCTGATCAGTTGAAGTATCAATGTAATCAACTTCTTCACGTTCACGATGTCCTGGTAGCCACGGATCACTGAATACGTAAAAATGTTTGAATATTTGCGGACTTTTTCTTCGATGTAATTCCGGATTACTGTCGTCGATAATTTCAGTATTTTCATTAATTAATTGTAATTTTTCGATTGATATCTCCGACTGTGATCGAATCCGATTAGTTTGTTCTGTACGTGTGTACCGGTCCGGACATTCATCTTGTAAAATCTCCAACACAAAACCACTGTACGAATTTTTAACAATTCCTCTACTAACAAATCGGAGGATTTTCGTGTTTCCCACAAATGGTGAGATCAGTTTTAAATCGTTCTTACAACCACACACAGATTTCCCATCAATTTGTAAATAACCTTCCGGACAATCTTGTTTTGGCTCTCCAAGCCAGAAGAATTGCACGTGGATCTTTAGTCGACAAATGTTCGGATTAAATCTCCGAATCTCGTAGATGCAATCATTTGTCGTTGTCATACTGTTGGGAAAATTTGGACTGGTTAAAATCAAAAATTTCGATTGATAGAAATTTTGGCAACATTTTCTAAGTGGTGATGGTAGAACATTTGTTTTCTTTGTTGTGGTAAATTCGACATCGTCCGGAATATTCGGGTAAGGTTTTGTTGTTGTTGGATTATTATTTGTGGAGTTGCACGGTGATCGTGTCACTAAAATTCGAAAACCACGTCCCGTTATCTCCCGATCTGAAATAAATCGCAACAGTAACGTTCCCCTATCGGAAAAGTACGTTTTTATCGTATTTTTCGTGGCGCAAATCGCGTCCAAATCGCCAATTTCTAAACGATCTTTAACACAACCGACTGAATCTTCTAAATTAAAATCGAGCAATTGTAAGGTGAAATATGTCGGACAAGTCGGTCCTTTAATTAAATAAGAACACCGGAAATTTACTGGGTAATTAATTGGATATTGTGGAGACTCCAGAATAAATTGTCGTTTGGTAAAGATTTGATCACAATCACTCTCAAAGTTCTGTGTAAGGTTTAAACAGTAAACTTTTGTAAAGACACTTAACAATAACAGAATTAAACAAAGTCTTAACGACATGATGGCGGCGACTAAAGAATATTAAATTGAACAATTCCTATTTAACACCATCGCTTTGTTTTTTTTTCTGTTTGTTCATCGATACGGGTACGGTTTGAAAATTCAAACAAAGGCTCGTCTTTAAACCAAAAGGATGTTTGATGGTAATGAGATAAAAATAGAGACAAAGAAAAAAAGAAGATTAAATACCGTGACTTATTATTGGTACATCTTGTAAACATATATGTAGCTATTACGAAAACCAATATTGTTCAGCTAACCACATCCGGTTAGGAAAGACGTGATTTTGTTGGGGTTTTGAAGGACAATGAAATGGACAAATTTCTCGGAAGATTCGTGATGTTTGCAAAAATAGATTATCTACGGAAAAATTTCTTGTCGCATTAAAAAATGTAATGATATTTCCTTTTAATATACCTACAATGCTGATCATCCATAACGGAAACATTAGAAAAATTAGATTTAAGGAATACTAGAAGAGTACGAATTGAGGTAAGCGCCAAATATTTTTTTAATAATAGTACCTATTAATGATTAATTAAGGCTAATTAGAAGAGCTTACAAGTAAACCAACCGAGAGGTTGAAACTTCCGATCAGACTTTATAAGATCTACAAAACTAAATCAAATAAAGTCATTAGAAAGAGAATTATTAATCGTAAGAATTTGCACAATTTTATAGCCCTATAATTTGATAAGGGGTTGTTAGGGGTGGTTGATAATATATCATTTCAAAGATCTTTTAAAGGCCCTTAAGATCCGTATAGTTTGAATTTTGAAAAATAATATACATGGTCGAACTTGAACCCTTAAGCCCCTATAAGCTGTTAATGGGGTAAGT
>JAZBGW010001835.1:1224-13651 GCA_037464815.1 Mylabris variabilis | reverse complement strand
GCCCAGGACGGCAAATTCTAAAATACGCCACTGAAGGCAGCTAATTGTAGGTTATACGTTCAATTGTTCTATAGATTCAGTAATCTGGTAGTCTTCTTTACGTACTCTGTTTAATTAAAAATTGAAGAAAATAACTCACTATGTACGACAAAAACAGGGTCAAAGAGTTTTTTGAGGGACTTGAGGGATATGCAAGAGTTTTTACTGCTATTCAGAATTTTATCTCATCTTTCCAAAACAGAAGGCTTTAGAACATGCAGCTTCAAATGCTCTATCCAGCGCACATCAACTTCGGGCAATATTTAAAAAAAAAACAAGCGAATAATCGATGTTTGAAATAAGTCCGACATTATAATTACGGTTAAACCGCATAGTATACCGCAACCAACAATGCACCTACCATACCCGATTAAATTTGAAGCACGTAGGCAGAAAACTTTTTTATCAAAATACGATTAAGTTGAAAAAAATGAAAGAATCCATATTGTAAGAGGTTACATTCTAGTTAATTAGACCTAATAATGTAATAATTAATTATTAAAAATTTAATCCATGTCAGTAATAATAGTGTGACTGTACATTTAGACGTCTCTTTAGATCAGATAGTACCAAAGATGGGCTTTAAGTGGTAAAATAAATTTAGATTCAATTATAGAAACAATTTTTCTTGATAGAAAGATAAAATTACACTTAAATTGCAATAATTTAAAGAAACATGGATAAATATAAAATTAAAGAAAGAAGTTCAATGTGGCAACGGCGCTCGAACAGCTGTTTGATGTAAATATCGACGAAAGTGGAACAAATATGGTCGAATGTTGCCAACTTCATTGTTTTGATTTGTGACAGTTATGTGCCACGTGGACTTGGAACAAAACAAACCGGAAGTAATTTCACCCCTTTGAATTCAAGAAAAATACAAGGGTATGTTTGATATTTGATTTATTTATATTTTTTTTAACATAGGTTTTTGTCAACTATAATATATATATAAAAAAAAAAATGTAGATTGTATCCGTAATCTAACAAAGTTTATTTACAATAATAAGCGTTTTATTGTTTGTTTTTTCATTTTTTTTTAAATCAATTAGTATTTGAATATATTTTTATGTACAAATATTTATATAAATTGTAGTCCGTATAGTTGTCTCTTTAGTGATTTTTTTCAGTTTGTATTGTTTGTTCCTAAACATTATGAGGTATATGTTTGTTTGTTGTCCATTGACCATATCGGAAATAATATCAAGGTCCTAGCCTTGAGGTCTGGAAATTATCAGTTACATATACCCACAAACAGACACTATTTATACATATATCTATAAATATAAAAATAATGAGACAATATTACAGTAATTTTGTTGAATATTTCCGGTATAATCAATGGATTTAAAACAGTAAAATTTACAAACAAAAAAATATATTGGCAGTGTTTGATTATTATTTATCAGTGGCTGTATTAATTTTTAATAGTTTCCTTTTCTAATCATCCTATTGCATTAACAATAATTATGTACAAAATTCAGGTAATTAGAGGTTTCTTTTTCATCTATATCTATATATATAACATGTATATAAATATGTACAGTCAAGGATGACAACCAAGAACTACATCTACTTAATTAGGTACAGTAATTGCTTCGATTTAATATTTGAAAAAAAAGAATGTAATTTTTGCTTGCTTTTTTCTAGAAAAAAAAATCACACTAGACTAATAGTAAGCATATTTTGGGATCACAAGTTTCTCTTTTAATTAATTACAAATTAAAAATGAATACTTTTTTACACATGTATAGTTTTTTTTTGTATATATATATATATATGTATATAATTGCATTTGGAAGACAAGAATTATTCTAAAGTTTATTAATTAATTAAACAAATTAATTAAAAGTCAGCGTCTCCCGAATAAACACGTGAGACAGGTGCAGTCTTCAAAAGAAAATTATAAAATAACAACTAGATTTTGCTTACTATTAAATAATTAAAATAATAACAATAATAATAATAATAATAATAAAGTCAGGAACAATATTTAACACAATTATGCGTAATCTAGGGTACCAATATCGTTTTCTTCCTAATAATACCTAGACGATAATTAAGGCCCCAAAGTGCTTGTTTTGATTCTCTTTTTTTTCTTCTAATAACAAAAGAGAAATATTGAAACATTCCCCACAATAAGCAGATTAAAAAAATTGAAGCACACTAATTATATGATAATAATAATATTAATAATAATGATTATTTTAGAGACAAAAACGGTATTATTAAATATTTATTAAAGCGTAATAAATTCCCTTAATCCTCAAGCGCAAATCACTTGTTAATAAAAATTCTTCTTCTCTCATAGTAGTAGTAGTAATAATAGCAGGAAAACTCGAGGAACACATGTTTTTTTTGTAGATTTTAGAAATTATAATAATAATAATATGAGAAAGATCACTATTAAGAATAGCTAGATTTGATTTGAAACACACAAGATTCTTTTTACACTTTTCTCGCTTAATTTTCTTGTTTTAATTTACAGAAATTCACTGGAAAACTTTTGTTGATTTCAGTCTAAAAATGTACATTGTGTACATCGGTCGGGGTGACTGCTGTTTCTTTATAGCCGCACATCTTGTCTGGTGGTGGTGATGATTCTTCTCGCCTTTCCATATTCAATAATTCACTATTATCTTTATATGTATCTGATGTGCTGGATGTATCCTCTATTAGTTTCTCAATTTTCACCATACACTCTTTAATATATTCCTGTTTATTGATAAAAAAATCAATTAGAAAATTGTTCTCGATCTATGTGTGAATGATGAAAAGAAGGAATTTAAAAAATAACGGAAGGGTAGTTTTTTCTGTGGTTTAATTTTTAAAATCCAGACGTTTAACAACAACATGTGCTTGACACCTGTTTCTTTTTTCTGTGTTTTTATCCAACGATACTACCATTCATTTCGTTGGCTTTTTATTTTGTTGTTCTCATCTTTTCATCAATTTAAAACGATGGAAAAAATTCAAGGAAATTTCAAAATACTTACAACATCAACATTAGTTTGTTCATTTAGCCTCTCTAACACATCATTCATTGTTTCGGATGATTTATTCGTCCAACCTAAGCCGCATAATGCGGAAGCTACACTGGCACAGGCTATAACACTAGGCAGTACATGGGCGAAGTCATATTCTGTAACAAAATAAATACATTTTAAAAAACGGATGGTTAAAATTAAATGCAAGTTTCTTGTCGGCTCATTTTCTCTAGCCTCGACGAAATTACTTTGAAAATTATCTTTTACTGTGTAACAACAACAACAACCGGTCGGTCAGTTGGTTGGTTGGTTGGTCATCATCAACACAATACATCTTTAATACAAAAAGCCCAAAAGCAAAACGAATCATGCCGAAAAACGTGATGAAAGTGCTCAGATACCGCCGCCGTGGCTGTTGTCGTCACAACGCGTGTGGTTATTGCTTTTTTAACAACATGCAAAAAACGAAACGAAAACAACAATTTGACCATGAGAGGCCGACAACTATCATTCAAAAAAAAAAAAAACAACATTAAAGCACATGCACGCATTGATATTTTCCTGTACAACTTCAAAATAAATAATAGTAATATAAGGATTATTGTCGAGTTTAAGAGGAGCACAGCAACCCGACCTTGGCCGGTGCAACACACAGCAAGTCTTCCTAAATTTGGATCGTGAGAAATACCACAGCGCCAGGATGCATTCCATTGCATCGGCGACTGGCCACCAACAACAACAACCACCGGTTGCTGATGCTGTTGTCCAGTTTTTACATTGTTATTTAAAATAATAACAATAATAATAACAACAAAGTGGAAAAAGACAAGTTTGCTAATGTTGTTTTTATTGTTTATTATTCCATTTTCTAACTAATAATCAACACAACAAGGTGAATCGTTGTGGTTCTTTTTGTTAAAAAATTACCCAGATCTACTTGACAGGATATAGTTGTTTGTTAATGACGATGAGAATGATGAAGGAGAGAGAAGAATTCCTTGAATGGAAGTTGCACCAAGATATATGAATTAAACATTTAATAAGAAGGGAAAAAATGGATGACAGAAAGGGTCGGTGTGGTCATCATCATCATCATTATCATTATCATCTTGCGAAATGGAATGCACACCAAACGAGACACGGGCTAGTCGATGATGTCAGAGGTCGACGAACTGAATTTTCATAAGGGGTCCTTTTTAAATATTTCAAACGATTTAACCCAAAAAAAATCGAACGAATAGACAACAACAACAACAGTCTGAATTCTGATATCTTCCTCAATTTACAATCGAGCGAAAAAACGGTTATTTCCTCCCAACATTGACACAAATAGGCTTATTGTTAAAATCCCATCAGCTGTGAGTGTGTTTATATAGTTATCGTGGGCTTATTGGCTATCTTCCCAACTGTCAAGATCCTCGATATAAATACTTTTTTTGCTTGGCCAATTTTCCGCATTTGTTTGATTTAGAAATGACGACGACCCATCAGCAGCAGCAGCAGTGTTGATGACGATGGCGGCGCGTCTTTATCCTCACGCATACACACACACACAATCCCTCCTTGTTCTTCCTTTTAGCATAGCGTACATGTGAGTGTGTGTGCAAACGATCCCACACATTGGAATTCGCTATTTGGCCGGCCGTGACTCCCAACACAACAATAACAACAGAGAGAGTCCCAGCCACTGGACCACCACCCGAGAGTCCGACTCTGGGAGAAACAAGGCGCGAAAGGTAGTAACCCGGAGGCGAATTGTGGGTGTTTCGCGGACCTCACAAAGGCATAAACTTTATAAATTTAAAATTTTATAGGTTTCTCTACTGCACTATTATCGGCAAACCTATAAAGTGTTTTAATCATATTACACGAACGATAACGAGAATAAATGCGGGTGGTCCTTGGATTTCATAAGAAACCCTTAAAATATTTGGAATACGAGTTTAAATTAGCATGTCCTTTTTAACAGCTTGATAACAACTGTTTAGTAGGAGTGAAAATTAGAATTTGATCGCAAAAAATCAGTCTAGATTTAGAAACAATACAAAAAAATATAATGTATGAGGAGTTCTGTCGGCTTTGGGGGGCCTCGATTAGGTTTCGCAATATTAGAGAGACGTGGACCTTGACGGCTAGAGTATTATTGCTATTATAACGTTGAACTCTATCTATCTTTATTTAGTTGACTAATATTAGTAAGCGCCAAATAATTCTTCTTTTCATTGTTCTTCGCGTGGCTTATAAAAATTTGAAGGTTAAAGGTAATGAAATAAAGAAAAATAGTAAAAGATTGGATGTACTCACCTTTTGCGCACAATGTGATTAAAATCTTTGCATGACTTTTAACTGTTTCATATTTAATACCAGTCTGTGTTGTTGTTGTTGTTGGTAATCCTTTAAGTAGATGTGGTAGAAAATCATTGGGTACAACAGCGGCTATATCCCATTTCAATCGGCTCAATACCAGTAATTCCCATCCCTATAATGAAAATAGAAATATTGAGAACTTTCATTTAACTATTTTTTTTGATTATTTTGATTTATTGCCGATGTGAATTGTGTTGGCAAAGTAGAGAGTAGTTGAAGAGAGTCGCCGAGTCTGATGATGATGAAGGTCGCGGCCACTGGCTCGTCCGGAATGTAATACACATTAAAGACCTGTCTGACATCATATGTTTGAAAGTGAACTTATTAAAATCGAGTTTATTTATTTATTTATTTATAATTAATAGACGAATTGATAGTTGCAATGATTGAATAAGATTACAAAATAATAATAAAAAAAGACTTGATTTTATAAAATGTTGTGTTAAATGGGGGCTGACGTAGAAGGCCCGACCGGCGCCATTCCACAATACCTATTTATATGCGTCTATTGTTATAGCCAAGTTAATGTCACGGGATGAGAAACGTTTTGCGGTGAAATAAGACTAGAAAGACTCTTCTTCTCTAGATGGTCAAGGTATGGAGAAGAAGAAAAGAAGCATTCCGACAATGAATCTTACAATACAACACAGCAACAACAACAAAGTCAGAAACATCCCAATTTGAAACTAATTCCAAGAACTAGGGTTGAATAGGATGGATGACTGTGAAAAACTGTAAAGTCTACCTGTTATCCACCACCCCAACAGGTAGATTTGACAGGTACTAAAAATTCCTTTACCAAACATATGAGTTCATAGTCTATTAAAAAAATCCTCCTCTTTCATGTTTTTCTTTTCTTGATAAAAATAAATAGAAAGTTTCATTGATTGAGAACGTCGTGTGTGCATTTTTTTAGATTGATAACCCTCGCCAATTTCACTCAAAAATATTGATAAATAAAATTAGGACTAAAAAGGAAAAACAATTAACATAATAAATGATAATAATGACAGTCAGCTGATGAACGAATGGAATCGCCTAGGATTATGTAAAAAAATTGACCTTGTTTTAATGATTTTATCCAATTTTCTCTGATAAAAATCGGTTGTTCTCATTTGTTTGTTGTGTTTGTTTCGAGATTTTATTGCAAAACAGAAAAATCAACTCAAATTTAATTGCCGACTGTGCATTGTTTCCTGTCTGATAATATTCGATTATACAACAAGAGTTTTATTTTAGGGCGACAGAAAACCGCAAAAATTTCCAACTATCTTTAGTATTACAATTTGTATATGCCATAAAAATGTTTTAACGTTATTTTGTTCCTTTTAAATAAAATATAATACGAAAAAATGATTTATTTAATTACTACAGTGCAAAAGGTCAATGAACGATTAAGTAAATTATCGCCAGAATTTCCTTGAAGATAATAGAAAAAAATTTAATAAAATGAAGAAATCAGCTGACAACAGGTGACACTGAAGTATTTAAAACTCAGCTGTGGTCGTGTATTATGTGTGCATATAATGGTATTTTGTAATCGAAACATGACGAGATTTCCTTTTAAATTTTAAAACCTTATCAGATTGTTAATTTTTTTCTATTAAAAAATTAAAAAAATCGTATTTCTAACCGAAAAAAAATACTTTGACCTCAAACTTTTTCCACGATTATTCATTTTTTATTGTTAGCTCTCTTCTCGCCCCGACTAGATGACGACAAGATCGACCTAGTTTTTATCAATTGTCGAATTTTTTTAAAAATTATTTCAAAAATCAATTATACAAATTCGTAATTTTCTCTTGCGATTATCTTTTATCGTTATTGATTGTTCTTTAGATTTACAACGGGCATATTTCAAACTATTTTAGATATAGAAAATTGTAGATATAATAGTGGGTATAATACATTATATCGATCTCACGGTGATAAGTTTATAGAAATAAACTTCCTGTTTGATAAAATCGAGGACAACGGTTTTTCTTATTTAATCAAAACTATATACATTTTTATGATATTATTGTTGTAAAATGAATGAAACTTACCCATAACATTTCTTTCGTTATACTATGATCGGTATAATATACCAACATTTCGGCTGTTAAGGGTCTTGGTTCGCGATATTTCGACGCTAATAGCATACAAGCGGCCCCCAATAATTGTAATTGATTCTTCCTTATCGAACTGATTAATAGGAATCTGTTGAAATAGTTCATCGCTAATAGGAAAACTTCATCTTGGCATTTCTGTTCGTCGCACACCTGTTAAAAATCAACACACAACAAAATTACGGTATTTAAAATACACATTTTTTTTTTCAGGGTATTTAAAATTTAAAAGTCTATTTCCGTATGTACCATTAGCTCTTTCCGGTTGATGGGTATATGTGTATGTATTGTAATAGTGTAAAAGTACTTGGTTGCACCCAAGGCCATGGCAAAAGGCCATCGTACTATTGCCCGAAAAAATTGTCTGTTGCCAACTGACAAAATTAATTCCAGACACATATCAGTGTGGAATTGATTGTGCAAAAAAAACTCATCATCATCTAATGATGTAGTTTTAACGTTCGTAGGCAAAAAAAAAACTAGAATTTTTGAATGTCTAGTCGTCTCTTCCACCCAGCTGATTCGGTTCTTGACCTTTTTTCCCACACACATACATATACACGTACACAATTTCAAGCCGGGTGGTAATATACGTTTAAAATATGTGAAATTTGATAAATATTGAGAATATTTTCCAACGTTAATGAGTATTTTAAAATTTAAATGGCTGAGAACAGCTGATAAACGGCTGGGTTTTTTTTTGCCGTGCCCGAGACACAATAGTAATGACGTCAAAAATTATTTACCTCCATCATCCATTCACTGACTATACCCCTCATAATTGGGGTGATTTCAGTTTGAACAGCACAGTTAATTTCTGTACACATTGGTGTATATCTCTCTTCGATTTTTAACATATTTTTCAACACACGATCATCTTTCAATAATTTCACATCAACTTGCGCTACAATTTCGGTATTCGTTTCACAGCAATGTAAATCCATCATTTTTTGCGGAATTTTCTCGGTTTAATTTAAATAAAAATCACAGCCTCAAAAAAATTAAAGGGAAACAGGATAGAATATCGATACAAAAAAAATTAACGAAAAACGAACACACACGATTTTAACACAAAAATTAATAAAAAACTACATCAAAATTTTGTAAAGTCTCTTATTTTCAAAACAAAAATAATTGTATAAAGTTTCTAAAATTTTTGGTTTTTTTAAATATTAAAAAATTAAATGTTACTCAGCAATTCGACTTGATTTAAGTGTGTGTTGTGTCGACAGTCCGTTCGAAACCACCAATGAGTTATTCCAGCCAGAATAAGTTGAATTTTAGCTAACGTAGCTCTCCCCACCACACCGACACTATACAGAAAACCAAGTTGAGCAAGTTTATCGAGTTCGATTTGAAGAAAAAGCGAAAAACGGTTGATTTTTGAAATTTTTTCATAAATTAAACTTTGAAAAATCAACAGAAAATCAAACAGAATCAACAAAAAACAAATCAATCAATATTTATTAACAAAATCGAACAATTATTGATGATCATAAACATAAAAACGTCGGAAAATCTTTAATTTTATCCCAACAAAATAATGGAATTTCCACAAATACGAGGGGAATTTGAAAAATTTATAGCCAACTAATTAATTTGTAAATATTTATCAAAATTGATCGTTAGAAATAACGGTGTTGTAGTTTTTTTTTGAAAATTCGTATAAAAATTTCCGCTTTACCACGCATTGAAATCACCACGTTTTCTGCAATTACCGCCAATTTCCATCGTGAAAATTCCACTTTTTATCGTTCGATAACGTTGGAAATTTATAAAAATTAAGAAAAAGCCTTGAATATAATTTTAAAACTTTACAAATAATTCAAGTAATACGTTTGAAAATATTTTCGAGAAGGTTATTGTAAAATATAATGTTTAAAATCCTATTATTATCAACATTGCCATTATTATTATTGTTATTATTATTATTAGAATACAATTTTCTTTTTAATTTCACAAATAATTAGTATTGTTTGCATTATTATTTTATAAGAATAGGAAGCATTCAGGTAAATAGGGTTGTTGGATATTGTCGTAAAACTTGAAAATTGTCCATTTAAAATTTAAAGGGCCCCAACGCCGACCTATCACCGTTCAGTTTCTATACAATAGCAAACACGAACCGTCAATAGAGAGGAGAGGGGCGCTTTCTTTTAACAATAATTGTTTATAGTATGATTAATACAGGGTAGTTTCAACTTTCCAAATTTCTTAATTAGAGAGAATTATTTTTAATTATCTTTAAACTGAATAGATAAATGTTTGATTATATTAACTTGGGGGAAAGTTATGGTATGTAGTGGTTGTGTTGTCATAATGATGATGATGATGATGATGATGGTGGTGGCGGTGGTGGTAGTAACTAATCATATCGTTAAAATCGGGGAGGTCTTATTTACAAAGGATAGAAAAAAGGCACCATACGCCGGATGTTGACATCATCATATGTTTCACTTAAACATTTTTATTAAGACAACAGTCGAATTTTTTCTCTTTGGCAGTTAATTTTAATGAATATTTATCCATTTTATTTTTATTAATCTACTAGCAAACATTATTTCAATTATTAAATAAAGGCGTCAATTATAAGGTGTAACACGTAATTTTTTCATTGATAATACTATTTGCCGAATTTATATGTGTACGTATATAATATGAGAGGTATCATATTTTTTTGCTCTCTTTAAATATCCCTTAGTTATTTTATTCGTGTTTGTTGTGATAAGGCATTTAAAATTTAAATACCATTACGTAAAAATCGATCAAATATTGTATCAAAATTGTGTACAATGTGTGTATATGTGTATTTATGTGTTTGTGTGTGTGACAAGAGAGGGCTTTAGAAATTGATAAGATGTATTTATTATTAACTTGAAAATGTTTTAGGGTCATGATGTTATCTGTATTTGAGGTGCCAGTAGTCTAAAAAAAATTAATCGAAATTATTAGATTCAACTAATAAGAAAATTTATTTAAATTAATCGATTAAAATGATAAAGCTTCCCGGTCTTTTATCCAAGGTTTTGCAATTTTAAGAAAAATCAACCACAATCTTCTATAACGACTTTCAATTTGCGAAAAGTAATTTTAACATTCCTTTAATTGTCTGTATGTGTTTATGTATGTATACAAATATTATGTATTAGTGTATATGTATGTAAAATACGTTGACCCTATTCGAAGAAAGCTCGCGCATAAAATCAAGAACTAAAAGAGCTAATCATGAATGCGCCAAACGGACTTGTTCTAACTATTGGCTACTAACCGTTCTTTTAACATTTATAGATTTACCACATCATCAACCGAACCAACTAAACAACCATCCATCCAACCAACCACTGTTTCTTTTTCCTTTTCATTGTCATACATCGCAAGTTTCGTTTATGTATGTATATAACACATATTTATTACATACAAATACGCATACATACAGACAATCTTCTCATGGTTGAATGACCATTACAAAGAGGCATAAGAAGAAGAAGAAGAAGAGATCCTTCCAGTGGACGGTTCTTGTAAGTTTTATACCCGTACCCGGAGTCGTCTATTTAAAAAAAAATTCGGAAAAAATTCAAGTTTGACTGGCGAAATTCCACTCGACTCGCTCATTCTCTCTCATTTCTTCCCTCAATCTTGTCCACTCTTCATTTCTCCCAAAAAAAAAACGGCAAAAATTCGAAAATCTTCCTAGAAAATCAATTGAGCAATAATCATCCTTGTCGACAAATAATAAAACCGGAGATAACATTTATGCCAATATTTGATTCTATTAACTCGAAAATGCACATAATAAGAAAAAATGCGGATATATCAACATTATATTTATTTATCACCATAGTCATAGTTTTATGGATATTGGACAAAACAAATAATCTTCCTCATTTTGTTTTTTAAGAGATTTACATAAGAGACCGGTTTCGGTCTAATAACCACACACACACACACACACACGTCCGACGATCGAAACTATTTTAATTGATCCCCTCGTTTCTTCTCAACGTTTCAATCGATTAATACCTGCTTGGATTGAAGGGTACGATAATGATTTAGAATCGGGGCGGTAACTGCCGGGGTGAGTTTGGCGCCCTTGAGAAATAGAATAAATTAGAAATTAAGATAGCGGCATATTGGTTTCTATAAAAGACTAGCTAACGCAAGAGTTTAGGGGGGGGGGGGGAGAAGAGAAGAACAACCCGAGAAAACCGCCCCATCATTCATTTAATTAATGTTGTATATAGTATGATGGGGATTTACCTACTATGTATAGATAAAAATTATAAGAATGCCAACGATGTCGATTTAAAAATGGCGGATATAAACATAACAACAACGTAAAGAGAGGAAAGTCCAGGAAACATGTTGTTACGTTGTAATTTGATATTTGCGTTATTATCAGTGATTTGCAAATAGTTGTCAGCAAATTCTTTTATTATTGTCGTTGATGTGTGCTCATTTCAAACGTTTAAAAATTGTCGTTTAAATGGATACCATTTCCAAAATATTAGCTTAATTTTGAGAATATTCAACAATTTTTATAAAAACAATTTAAATTCTTTATAAACAATCTATTTTTAGTTTGAGAATTTTTTAAAGTTCTGTAAATTAATTGTATTATATTTATGATAAATTCTGGCGCCATTTTCTAACTTTTCTATTTGATTAATGTTATCTGTTTATACCCCATAATAGTTAAATAAACTACAATATGTGTTATAGTTGTTTAGACAAAAAAAATTAATAGAGAAAAATAGCAAGGATATGGGCGCCCCTGTTGCCATCATCTACCACCATAAAAGTGTCCAAATAACCACACAATCAACACTAATTAGTTGAAGCTGAACAAATAATCTCACCCTCTACCCTAATCTAGTATTCGTTTTTACAATAAATTGGTATTATTTGCCGATTTTCCACCCACATATT
>JAZBGW010001834.1:0-12955 GCA_037464815.1 Mylabris variabilis | reverse complement strand
CGTGACGCATCCTTGAAATTTCCCTCTCAATTCTCGTCCAATTATCGATTAACGAATCGCCGCCTAAGAAGTTTCACTTCAAAAATAACTACAGAAAGATAGAAAAACAAGAAATTGGAAAAAAATAGAGCCAGGCTAGAAAAAAAGAATGATAGGGAGGAAAAAAGATAGAAAATACGGGAAAACGAAAGATAAGAGAAAAGTTAGGAAGGAAAGATAGATAAATAGGAGAGAAAGAAATCAAGACAGGTGGAATGAAAGATAAGACAAAAGCAAAAAAAAGGAAGACGTGAGAGAAAGATGAAAAAAGGAAAGGCAGGACGGAAAGAACGATAGGAGAGGAGGATAGAAACAGAAAAAGTAAAGGAAAGAAGAAAGAAAGAAAGATGAAATGGGGAGAATGAAAAACAGAAGAAAAATAGAGAAGGCAAGCTCTCTTTCTCCCTGTCTCTACATTATCTCTTTGTTCTCTCTCATGTAACGAAATGCGCGTAATAAACGTGACGCGTCCTTGAAATTTTATTCTCATTTCTGGTACAATTATCGATTATCGAATTGCGACCTAAGAAATTTCACTTTGAAAATCGTGTGAGGGTGAATTTTTTTCTCCTACCATTTCGTTACTATTATCATAGATTGCGTGATTAATGATAACATCGACAAATAAATTGAACATTCTCCGCTAATTAGTTTGGTGGTTTATAATCAAATCCGCCCATTGGTAGTTTGAATATTTCATAATCCATCAAAGATAAATAAAGAGGGTGGTTGGTTTGTTATAGAGAAGATGAGAAAATAGAAAACAAGAGAAAAAAAGAAAACAATAGAAGAAGAAGAAGAAGAACAGATTTCTACCTAGAACAACCTGTAATTATATTTTGGGCGATCAATTAATGGAAACAGTTGACGGCCGTTTCGAAAGTGAAAAACGACACCGGGTTCCTATTCTCTTCAATATCCACTACCTGACACTATACATATATATATATTTTTGACGATTTTAACGAGAAATAAATGACCACTGAAAATGTTTGTGAAATTAAATCGTTTTCGATGATTTACTTTAAATTAAAACAACCCGTTTTGTTGTTGTTGTTGTTGTTATGTTTTATACCTCTCGGATGTATTCAAGGAAAATTAGAAAGGGCGACTTTGAGATTTGTTACAATCCGGCGGCTTTGTGAGCAAAGACTCCCCGGGGGTGGCGCTACAAAACCCCTATAGTATTCCGAACAAATGAGCAACAGGGGATCTATATGTTCTATATATATGGTGAATACATCATCACTTTGTCTATACTTTGTAGATAACAATAATTTGCTTAGAAAACCGTACTTGAGACGCTACCGATGCTCGAGTATGAGTACGCGACCTATTTGTTTTTTACAAAACCAACCTCAAGCACTGACCGATGCTTGGACTCAAGGTTGTATGCTTGAGCACTCGCCCGTTTGAATTCTCCGAGGATTTCCGACGTACGAATTATAAAGCAGAACTCGTGCTTGAGTTTTGAGCCGACTTTACCCAAGCAAGACTTGAGACCGAGTCTGAGAACGAGTAAAATAAATGACTTGCCGAACTATTTTTTCTATTTTACACCCTCTAGCACTCTCTTTTTGCATCATCAAATCGTTCAAATTTGGGGAATTTTGTAGTGGTTGATATCGTTAACATTACATCTAAAAAATCAAGATATACTTCAATTATTCTTTTGTTCTGCCTGTCACTTGATTTTCTACATATTTTTTAACAAACTACATATTAAGGGTATTCACAATCTGCTCGTATTTTTAAGAGCCCTCGTATCTGAGGCCGAAATAAGAGAATGTATTTTAGATTTAGCGGTTACCATGGTGGTTTGGAATAGCAGGGTCTCATATTTGACAGTAACCCTAACGCTTGTTTTTCTCTTTGTGCGTAAGTTTTAGTTGATCAATTATTACCAATAGCGAGTGTATAATATGGGTATGTTCACAGAGTTGCCATATTTGGTCTAGCTCGTGAAATTACGAAGTAATACGCGGGAATTGTGAATACCCTTATTATTTCGTTAAAAATTAAGGGCATTGCCGATTTTTTTTAATAAAGTCATAAATTTGACAGCTGTCATTTGAATTTAAATGTCAAACTGTCAGCTACCAACCTCAAGAAAATCAACTACACTAGCTTTTAAGACGTATTGATTTTTTGTTGTCTTAACAATGCTGTTATAGAAGCAAAATGGGAAATATTTGTAGTCTATCGGGATCACCCGGTATATCCCTAGTAGGATTATGTGGGAATTCATGGCCTTCTGAGTTTTGAGGCGGCCGTCATAAACAAGTCAGTTACGCCGTAAAACCAAATGGCGGTTCTTTTTCACATATATAAATATTATTTTTAATATGTGTTTTACGACTTTATAAATATTTTATATATTCAGGTGTTAAGATTTTTGTATTTTAAAGCTTACATGTATTTTAGAATTTTCTTTTTTGTCTTTCTTCTATACAATAATCGCCCACTATTTCCATCTTTCTCTATCTATACACTCTAGATTAACAATTAATAACAATAAAGGGGAAAGAAGATAGAAGATGATATAAACAAGTGAAAATATAAATGTCAAATTTTATTTTAAACGATCACCCTTGTCTTCTTCTGTCAATGCTCTAAAAAACCGCATATTTATTTATATGAAATAATAAAGAAAGATTCTTAGAGTTGTAAGGGTTGAAGAGAATTTTTTCATATTGCCAACTATAAAAAGCGTAAAGTTACTACTATTCCACGAAGTGATAAAACTACTACGTCTAAAATAACCAAAAAGAAACGAATAAGTTTTTAAAAATAGATCGTAGAAAAATTCCAAAATAAATTGACAGTATGTTAAAAATTACAAAGTAATTTACCACCCTTCTGTTATATAACGAAATAGAATTTCAAATATTCAAATTAGTTTTGTTAAATTTAAAGTGGACGAAAATAGATTCAACAGAAAACGACAATTTTGATGTCCCTTTAAATTATTACAATACAGGGTGTAATCAAAATCACTGACAATCGTCAAATCACGCGCAGGGCCCGAGAACCCGAGTCGATTTGAAAGATCTCACCATGATTGTCAGAGCCTATAGAACCAAGCAATATTATTGTGTAGCTTAATGCCATAGAAATCCGAGATGAGTATCGAGTCGCAACAACAACAACAAGATAACGTAATATTGAATGTTGAATGAGTTATAACGAGTATTACTCATTTAACGAGGGACCATCAAACAGTGGTTACAATTTTGTTCAGTTTTAATCCATTTTTTTAATCTTTTTGTTGTTACTATATCATATTCTGCATAGGGATGATGAAGTTTGAAGATTTGAACTAGTTTTGATTACACCCTGTATAAACTAGGTCGAAATAATTTAGATGACCCGTTGTTTTTCATTCTATAGAAAATACGTGAAGAAGAGACCACCCCACATTCGATATAACTCTTCGGATTCATTCATCCTTATCAAATCTAATGAAAAGCACTTCCTTTATGTTATTTTTATCATTTTCAAAACTAATGTACTATTACAAGCATATAAAAGAGACCATTTTCTGTAAGGTTGTGTAAAACAGGCTTTTATGGGCGGTCGTCACTTTATAGGCGATTTTTGGCAAAAAAAGAAAGCGGTACGCTGTCATTTTGGATATTTACTTTTTCGTTTCAACTGTCTATCACGTGAGAAACAGCCCAACTTACACGAATCGAAAATTATGCTATTTCTCGCTCAAGACTTGGTCTCTTTTTTGTGCTTGTAATAGTAGGTAAAAAAATAAAAATTAAAACACCGACTTCAATAAACTTCATATTAATAAATATGGGGGTTATCAGTTTTATTATTGTGAAAAAAACTGATAAAAAAAGCCAACGATCTCTCAGTCTGTGTGTGGTTTTTTTCTTGATTCCACCGATATGACG
This sequence comes from Mylabris variabilis, assembly GCA_037464815.1. Taxonomy (NCBI): domain Eukaryota; kingdom Metazoa; phylum Arthropoda; class Insecta; order Coleoptera; family Meloidae; genus Mylabris; species Mylabris variabilis. The sequence continues at coordinate 9,011 of JAZBGW010001834.1, read as the reverse complement.
CTATTCATATACAGGTCGGGGATTTAACAACAATCGATATACAGATATGGGAATTGTTTTGGGTTCCATTTAAATTATGACAATTTAAATGGGAATAAATTGTGTGTAAAGTAAACATGTTTTGTGGGGATGTGGTGGCCACTGTTTTTTTTTTGTTTGAAGTCAAAGTAGAATTTGATTTCAAGGTGATTTCAAGCGCGTCGAAGCAAACCTAAGCAAAATGTCAATGGCAATTGTGCAGAACGATATTGTTAAGGTGTGGTCGTGCCATCAACATTCTTTTTTCTTCTTTTATTCTTCTTCATTTTTTTTCCTTCATGTTGTTGTTATTGTCGTCTACTGGTTTCTCTTCATGTGAACTTAAAATAAATCGAAAATTGACGCCAAGCGTCGTTCTATACGCACGGATAATAATAGTAATAATAGTAATAATAAATGGGAAAAGCGCGCGCGCACACATACAGATATAAATCCATAATAGTCACACATGTATACACGCAACATAAACAATAATCATAATTATTGTTGACTGAGTTAATTGCTGAACATTACATTTACCATCAAGATATTTACTGTTGAGAGAAAATTGAGTTGTATGGGTGGTGGGTGGGGTGGGGGTAGAGGGTGTGTTATTTTCAGTGGCGTAGCAAGAGGGCGGCGAGAGCGGTGTTCCAATTCCGAACGCTTGACTCAGAGGGGCGCATTTCAACATGGAACGATAACAATAAGAACATTTAATCGTGAAAGGGAGACAGCTTAGATCGGATTAAGCATGGATCTTTTCCCTAGATAAGCTGGACTTAACCAGACATTTTCTTAATTCGAGCTAAGCGTAGACTTATCGATATTTGAGTAGGGTTCGTCCATGTAGAGGTCTCCACTTCATATGTCTATAAATCCATGCTTAGATAGATTTAAGCCAAGGTCTTGCTGAGTCGAGCTTAAGTAGGGGTTGTTTTTGAAGGAGAATTGTCGATTATTAGTCCTTTTTTCACGAATTTCGCTATTCAACTGTAGAAACAAGAGGAGTCAAACATTTTTAGTTGGTTTTAGCGATATCTTGGCTTACAATCAATCTTTTTGGACGTTTTTCTTTTTAATTATCAATTTTCTTCGAATTTTGCTGTTATTGTGTGAAAAAGAGACGCTTTTTCAGAAGTATTTTGAAGTTCAAGAGTAGATTTTTAGACATTCTATCTCTAAATCGCGGGTTCTTTTGGCAAACTTTTTTGGCCAATTTTCAATTTTTTGACTTTTAGACAATAATGTGCGTTTTTTAACAATTTCTCAAGTCGTCAAAAGGCGGAGGTATAGGCAATTTTGATTTTTTTAAGACAAAACTATCCTAAAGTATCAATTTTTCAATGAATTTTGCAACTATATCGTTCATATGAGACAATTTTGGCGCTTTTATGGTCGTTTCACCAACGTTTGTTAAATTTTAATAAACAAATAAGTCATAGAAACGGTTTTTAGAATCATAGCAACTATTGCTTTCAACAGTTCATTAGGATTAATTGAAGTTGATGAAATCGACGTTCAATCGTTTTTTTAGGGGGCTCTTTGACTTTAAGTTCAAGTTTTGAGAGGCTTTTGTCCTAAATTATTAACTTTTGCAAAACTTGCCCTTGAGTGGTGGAAATGAGAATAATTTAGATGATCATAGTTCCGATTTGCAACCCCAGTTCAGACACATTTTTCCCTTAAATTATAAATTTTTATCAATATACCTTGATACTAAATCATGGTTAAACAATTTAGACATTTTTCGTTTATTTTCGAGTTAGTTTCTCGACTTTTAGTAAAAATCCTGAGACATTTTCTTTATGTCAATTTTATCAAAAATTAAGAGCGCCATTTTTAATTTTTTTGTCTTGGATATAAACTTGCCATGCTACGGCACTGGTTAATTTGTACACGTTGTATGTATTATTATGAGCATATAAAAGAGACCAAGTCTTGAGCTAGGAATATCACGTTTTTCGGTGCGTGTAAATCAGGCTGTTTCTATAGTAAGCGTACGTAAGTAGATAGGTAGGTAGAAGATGTTCATTCTTTTGGATTGTACAAATTCTGCTATAGTGGTATAACCGCATTCAAAAGCTTGTTTTACACAACTCTACAAAAAGTGGTCTCGTTTTTCTACACTTAACTGTAGAATACTATTTAACCGCGCAGTTTTCCCTCAAATTTTGGGCTGTACAAATTCTGTTGTAGTGTTGCAACCGTCTTCAAAAGCCTGTTTTACACCACTCTACAAAAAGTGGTCTCGTTTTTCTACACTTAACTGTAGAATACTATTTAACCGCGCAGTTTTCCCTCAAAATTTGGGCTGTACAAATTCTGTTGTAGTGTTGCAACCGTCTTCAAAAGCCTGTTTTACACCACTCTACAAAAAGTGGTCTCTTTTTTCGACACTTCACTGTACAATACTATCTCGCCGCACATTTGGCCATGCATTTGGCCAAATGCAAATGCAAATTTTCCAAATTAAAACTAACAATAAGCGGCGGAACCAAGCTACGGCCTTACGTTGTCAAAATCATGGCCCACCCTGTATAATTTTCGTTTATTGAAAGTTTAAAGAATGATCGCTGATCACCATGCCGAATCTATCATTAATTAAACAATTGCATCTTTTTTTGTTGTTTTTGTTTTGGTTGGTTCTTTTCGAGTGAAATCTTGTTTCGGTTTTGATAAAAGAAAACTTGAAAATCCACGAAAGCATAACATGTTGTTTTTCTTTTCTGTTTTTTTTTGTTTTTTTTGTCTGTTTTGTTGTTTTATTATTAATTCTAACTATAATTTATCTTACCTGTATTACTCGCATCGGAAGGCCGGTTTCTTTCGCTAATTGTTCCCGAATATGTCGTGTCGGTTTCGGTGTTTGTGAGAAGGCCGTTTTTAGAATTTCCAATTGTTTCGCTTTGATTGTTGTCCGTGGTCCGCGTCGTTTAGAACCGGCACTACTATCATCTGGACTTTTGTTTTCTGTTTGTGAATCGCGCATCTCCGGATCACCGTCTAATGAATTTTGATCTTCAGAATCATCTTGGCCCGTCTTTGAGTCCTAAATTAAAATACAAAAACAAAGAAAAAAACAATAAAATTGGCTACTTTATCTTCAAAAACAATCATACATAATTACAAGACCTGCTTGATTTTTCAGCTCAACGCTGTCTAACAGGCCTGCGCAATTTTTTTTAAATCCCGTAAGAAGCAAATTTTTGAGAAAATGCTAATTTTGGCCGCATTGGCGCTAGTTACCACCCCATGAAAAAGAAATAAGTATGTATTTCTATTTCTGTTTCACTGTCATAATTAATGACAGCTTAACCACGCTGCATGAATAGAAGAGAGATGGAACTACTAGTTATTTGTTTCATACGGTAGTAGCCAGCGCCAATGCGGCTAAAATTGGCGCTTTCTCCAATGGACAGGCCTGTTAGACAGCGTTGAGCTAAAAAATCAAGCAGGCCGTGTATAATTATACAATTTTAGGATAAGATTAAACAAAATAATGTTAATTAGGCAATTTTCTTGTTTAATCTTGAAATTCTAATTTAGATTTTGTTGTTGTTGTTATCGTCAGTAAATTACCTGTCCTATTGAACTACTGATATCCGAATGCGGTAACGAATTATTGTTCGTTTCACCTGGTGCTGGTGGTAATGAACCGTGCAAGGGATGATGTTTCAACACAGATGACGCCGTACTATTATCATCGTCTTCTTCATCTTCCGACGCTGATCCCATTAAGGAGTCTGTAAAAAAAACACCATCCAAGTTTGAGAATTAGCCAGAGTCGAAAAAATTAGCCACAAGGGTACTGTAGTCACTCAAATACCTCTCCGCAATTATAGGATGGTATTCACTAAGTTTATCGAGACTAGACTCTATCTGTAAGGAGAGTCACTTTCAATAATTTGCAAGTAACTGTCTGAGTCACTGTCTGAGGGATACTCTAACAGAGATGGATGCAGTAATCATTTAGAAGAAGGATTACTACGTTATAGATCTAGTTATTATATGGATAGTGCGTTCAATTCTCTTGCAATCTATTTAACAAAAAGTTGAAGCGTCACTGTCATTTCTAGAATTAATATCAAAATATCCCAAATTGCAATTACTGTTCTACTGTATGTGTTTTTTTGATGCTCATATTCATCAGTAATAATAATAATAATAATAAATCAGTAATGATAGACATTTTGGTTGCCTATCCATGGTTGTCTCACTCTTCCGGGACAAAGTGCTATCCATAGATATACTAGATCTCCCTTCCCCCATCTTTTTTTACATAAATCATTAATTGTGGTGCCTACTTGTAAATTTTGCAGGACAATATGGATTTTGTTGTTATTTTTTGCTTATATTTGCAAATCGTTGATGGATATATTCGTGTGAACAACAATATTACCAAGACAAACACCTACACACACGCACACAAACATAAATAATGTTCCGCATAAATTTATTAACACATTAATATTATTAATATGTCTTTAGTAAAATAGTAGAAAGCAAATTCGTTATGTATTGTTATTATTATTCGAGACAATTGTGGATGAGTTAGTATATGATGGCGTATTGTTAAAGAAACAATCATAGTTGGCGTGGGAATTTTCTTGTTTGATTTTCAGCAATAATTACCTAATAGTATATTGAGAAACAATTTCCAAAAGTCATAATTTATTACACGAGTTCCGTTTGTAGAACGAATCGCGTAGCGACTTTTATCTAGTGGCTTAATTTGGTATCGTTATATTGCGCACGCGCAACTTTTATTGCTTGTTAAAATTTCACTTTCATTGTTCGACCTCATTAATTTCAAAAAGCCCCCTTTCTCGCGCTTCTATAGCAATATCGTTACATTGCGCGCGCAATTTCCGTTACATTCCAAAATTTCACTCTCATAATTTTTAATAAAGTGCGCCAATGGAATTAATTTCAAAAAATGTCTTGTAATTATGAGTTATCATTTTTTTTAAAACAAATTAATGTGAAACAGGTGCAATTTACGAATTCATCTATAACGAAAATTTTGATTAAATTTCAACAAAATTTACGATTTATACAGGGTGTCGATTCTAAGTATGGTCGATACTGTGACACTTCTATTAGTTAACAAGAGATTCGAAAAATATTTTGACGATTTGTATAGTAGTCCCTGGACACAATTTTAGCAAAATTAGAACCTCGTAGCTTATTTGGAAGTTGATCGAAAAAAATGCTCGTTTTGGACAAGATTACAATATTCAAAAAACGAGCTAAACACGCAAAACAACCAAGAGTGGTTCGAAGACTCTGAACATTGTTTTTTTTTCGTTTTACTCTCTTGCAATTTACGAAAAATTTGAAATATTTTCATCTGTATTGGGAAAAAACTGAAAAAAATCAATGTTAAGAGGATCATCGAGTCTCTTGAAGTCATTTGAAGCATGTAGCAAGTTTTTGAAACTTATAACACCGTCAGAAATGAGCGTTTTTGAAATACTTCCAAATGAGCTACGAGGTTCTAATTTTGCTGAAATGTTTTCTGAGGACCTCCAATTACATTATTCGAGTAAGTTGCATGTGTACTCGGGCGCTAACATTTAAAAATCATTGATACCACAACTTACGGATAACCTCAAATTCTGATACTGCACATGACGCGTTTTTGGCAAATCGAACGGAATCTCGGATAATATTAGAATACCGTACTATTCTGAAAAAATCGAATGAAAATTTGAATGCTCTCTCGGATGTGGCAACTCGACTCAAAAATCGAATGGTGTAAAAACACAGATTTGTCGTTTTATTTGCTCGGAACAAAACACCCGATTTTGATTAAATTTCGAGAGAATTTACGATACGTTTTCTTCACTTTATACAGGGTGTTGAAACTTCTGTTAGTCGACGAGCGATTCGAAAAATATTTAAAAGATATGCAGGGGATCTCTGAACACAATTTTAGGAAAATTAGAACCTCGTAGCTCATTTGGAAGTTGATCAAAAAATTCTTGTTTTAGACAAGATTACAATTTTCAAAAAATGATTAATCACGTAAAACGATCGAGAATGACTCGAAGACCCTCTTAACATTAATTTTTTCATTTTACTCCATTGCATTCTAAGAAAATTGGGAAACATTTCCACCTGTTGAAAGGATCCTCGAGACACTAAGTCATTTTAAATGTATAAAATGTTCCCTGGGGATCCTCTGCAAATCTTTAAAATATCGAACGAAATCTCGGATAAAATTAGATACCGTTCTATTCTGAAAAAATAGGATGAAAAATCGAAAGCTTACTCGGATCAGAAATCAAATAGTGTAAAGACACAAATTTGCCGTTTTATTTTCTCAAAACAAAAAATTGGATGTAAACTCGGATTAAAGTAGGCTTTAAAGCCCCTTTACATTATCCGAGTTTGTATACGATTTTTCATTCCGGGTCAATAAAACGACAAATTTGTGTCTTACATCATTCGATTTGTTATCCGAATTGAAACATCTGAAATTTGTTCCGACTTTTGCATCCGACTTTTCGTTTGATTTGCCAAAAAATGTCATGCGCAGTATGTTGTTTTGCGAATTTGAGGTTATGACTATGACGTAAGTTGAAAGCGTGGTGATGGCGTGGTTGTTTGGTGTCATTTAATATCAATTTTCAACTTGTCTACAATACCAACGATTTTTAAATGATTCTGATAATGTAAAGATGAAAATATCTCGGATCCGAGATGAATTCGGATATAAAATCGAATAGAAACAAAACTCGGACAATATAAAGGGACTTTTAGAATCGACACCCTGTATTCCTCTACTTGAAATTCCCAAGAGAGCATACAGCGCATGACACGTTTTTGGCAAATCGAACGGAATCTCGGATGAAATTGAATTCGTTCTATTATGAAAAAATAGAATGAAAAATCGAAAGCTTACTCGGATGCGGTAACTCGAATCAGAAATCGAATAGTGTAAAGACACAAATTTATCGTTTTATTTGCTCAGAACAAAAAATCGAATGTATACTCGGATTAAAGTGGGTTTTAGAACTGACACCCTGTATTCGTCTTGTCACGGCTCTATTTAAATTTTGTTTCGTAAGAAAATTATTATTAGTGGACGGATTGAACAAATTTTAAATGCATATAGAAAACAACCAACGGCGGCTATATTTCATTTGTTTTGCCTAGTGTGTGGGTGGATTCACGGTCGAAAAAAGTGTCAAATTTGTCAGGCACGATAGCAGATTTATGTAAAGGTGAACTTGGGTGTTGGCTATATATTTTTAAATCGCTTCATCTCTATTCTTTTCAACTATACGTTCTTTTACTTCTCTCGTTTTGCTTCATTTATTAAAATCCAACAAAAATGAGCGAAAATTTTAAGGTTATAGTTTTATAACCTTAATTTTTTTTGTTGTTGTTGGATTATTTGGTTGACATTTGACAAGTGATGTCCTTTCTTGTTTCATAAAACACCGAGTTATGTCAGTATTATTGTTGTTGTTTTGTATTTTAGTGGGCAGTTTTAGCTTTAAGCAACAATTCTAACATCTGACAACATATCTGACACTCTCTGACACTATAACAGAGATAAGGGTTAAAGGTCCCCCTCAGGGCTATACATAGTATTCAAAATACAATAACAAGAACAACAACAACAACAACAACATGCATACATTTAGTGCATTTGTGGAATTCCTTACAAATTATAGATTAAATATCTACTAGAGAGAATCTCCTAATTTTGTAAAAACCTACAAAAAAAAACCATCAATCATTTTATTTTACACAATCTTCTACTACTCCTTATGTTAATTAATGTATAAGATGTACAGTGATGAGCACATAAAAGAGAACAGAGTATAGACCGACTGAAGATTCGGTTTCGGCCAGTTTCGGTAAAAAATCAGCCGAAACTTTGGCCGCACCGAAACGCAGTATTCGTCAATAGTCGCGCTTTGTTCGGGCGAGTTCGTGTCTCATGATCGCCAGCCGGCAGGATTATGTCGAGTTGAGGTTATGTATGTTTTTCTTACATACTTTAATGGTTGTTTTTTTATTCATTTAACACTAATTTAACATATCTAAATAAGTTTCAGTTTTGGTTTCGGTCGAAACTGAGACCGAGCTCGAAGATTCGGTTTCAGTTTCGGTTCTGGCTGTGAATCCAGTTTCAGTCGGATATTGAGCGAGCAACGTCACGTTTTTGGTTGGTGTGAGTCTGGCTGTTTCTCTAGTGTGGATAGGTAGGAAGTTTTAGATACCCAAATTGACAGCAGTACTCCCTCATCCCTCATCTTCTGATTGGATATTTTCTTCCCAATATCCGACCTGTGACAATTCTGTTACATTGTCATGACTGCTATTAAAAGCCTGTATTACACAATCTCACAACAAGTGGTCTCTTTTATATGCCTGTCACTTTACAACTCTATTTCACCTCTCAGTTGGCCATGGCTTTAGTTACGTAGGCTCGTAGCTTGCTTCATTAAACTAAAATCAAATGAACTCTACTCCCTATGTTAATCAACATATAGGATGTACAATGTTGAGCATATAAAAAAGACCAAGTTTAAAATGAGCAACATCACGTTTTTTGGTTGGTGTGAGTCAGGTTGTTTCTATCGTGTGGATAGGTAGGAAGTATTAGATACCCAAATTGGCAGCAGTACCCCCCCCTCCTTCTCAATCCTATCTTTTGATTGAAAATCTTACTTTCCAAAATCTGACTTGTGAAAATTTTGTTGTTACATCGTCACGACTGCTCTTAAAAGCCTGTTTTACACAATCACACAAAAAAGACCACTTTTATATGCCTGCCACTGTACAACGCTATTTCACCTCTCAGTTGGCCATGGCTTTGGTTACATATGTTCACAGCTTGTTGTTTCATTGAACAAATATCAAATGTAGTAAAGTATGAATTACGCTACGACCGTTGAGTGAATAATACATAATATTATTCACGATGCCATATAATAAAAGCATGGCCAACTGCAAGGTGAAATAATATAATT